>PVKH010000612.1:0-36002 GCA_004027955.1 Chaetophractus vellerosus
AAAGGGTGGGAGAGGAAGAGTGGATGAAGCTCAAGTGGTTGAGTACCTGCTTCCCATGTATGAGTTCCCAGGTTCCATCCCTGGCACCTCCTAAAATTTTTTTTTTTTTTTTTGGTTACATATCCCCACCTTTCTGCTTGCTCTTGCTGTGTTCATTTCTCTGCATTCTTCTGTGTCCGCTCTGTCTCCCCCCCACCCCATCCCCCGCTGTGGCGATGCGCCAAGTCAGGTCACTGCGCAGGCGGCTCTGCTCTGTTCGTGGGCAGGTCTGCTTCCATTCACAGGCGGCTCCGCTTCCGTTCACGGGCGGATCTGCTCCGTTCGCGGGTGACTTGCCCTGCCCGTGGTGGCTTTGCCCTGCCTGTGGCGACTTTTTTTGCCCTGCCCACGGCGGCTCTGCCCCGCCCACAGCGGCTCGCCCTTCTCAAGGTGGCCTGCCCACTTTGGAGAGGTCCCCAGGAACCGAACCCGGGCCCTCCCATGTGGTGAACTGGCGCTGGCCCCCTTAAAAATTAAAAAAATAAAAATAATGCTTTGGATGTACTCTCAAGATATCAAGTATATCTGTGAGACTAAGGCAGAGGCTTCGAAGGGCAGTGCAGAAATTATTAATCTTGGGAAAATAAGTATTCAGTGTAGGCATTGTCTCCAAACATTTATTGAATGAAAACTGACATAGTCCCTGCCCTCACGGCAGGGGGTAACAGAAATTAATTAAATAATCACATCTGTGTAAAATCACTTCTCCTTAGAGGTAGTACATGCTGTTAAAAATATGTATGAGGAGATTTGACCTAGATCAGGGACAGCATGACAGTTTGAAATTTTGTGAGTCCTAGAAAAGATCATGTTCTTTGAACTAATCCATTCCTATGGAACCCATTGATTCAGTTAAGGAAACCTTTGATTATATCACCTTTTGATTAGCTTGCTATAGGGCCTTTGATTGGACTGTGTCAGTAAGGTGTGACCCAGGTTCAGTCTCCACCCTCTTTCTGTTGTCTTACATAAACTAAAAACTGAAAGCAGAAAAACACAGAGAAAGAGATCTGCCATTTTTACCCTGCCATGCGAGAAAGGACTCCAGGATTGCCTGCAGTTGTAGAAAGACAAAGAAATCCTGAGAGGCTGAGAAAGAGGCTGAAAGCTGGAGGCTGAAATCAGTGGAGCACAGAGGCATGGAAAAAGACCTCTGAGAGGTTAGGCCTACAGAGCAACTCAAAGCTGAAGAGAGGAGCACTGCCATGTGCTTGATTGCCCACTGTTGAGCCTGGGGAGAAAGCGGCCTGGAAGAGAAGGCAGAGACCCAGATGGAGAGCTGCCATTTTGCCTTGCTACATGGCAGGAGTCCAGGATCCAGCAGTGGACCTTTGGTGAGAAAGCATCTCTGATGATGCCTTGATTTAGATATTTTCAAGCCTCAGAACTATAAGCTTTTACCTTAATAAATTTCCCATTATAAAAAACTGTTGGACAGTGCTCGCTTCAGCAGCACATATACTAAAATTGGAATGATACAGAGAAGATTAGCATGGTCCCTGCGCAAGGATGACATGCAAATTTGTGAAGTGTTCCATCTTAAAACAAACAAACAAACAAAATTGTTGAACACATGGCACTTGCTGGGACGTGGAGACTGATGATTTCAGGCAGGAAATTTATTGAAACATTCTCCCAGTGGAGGGGGTCTGAAGTCTTTCAGCCTACCTCTGGAAGGTGATGGATATGACTTCATAGAGTACATCAAAAGGTGGGGAAACGTTTTTCCATGCGGAGGGGCTTAAAGACCAAGTACAGCCTAGGGCCAATAAGGGACTATAAAAGTGAGTTCTTACCTTGCATGGCTAGGGAGTAGTGGGCTAGGAGGTAGGGTATTCCTGGAATGTGGGAGGGATTGGTAGTGCCTGGGCCTGGAAGGGGTGAAGGTCCTTATCTGCTCCACTCCCACTCCTTTGTTCATTCTTGGGAAGAGGTGGGCTACCTGCAAGAACTTAGGCTATGGCTTGCTCAATAGGCCACGTAGGTTATGGCTGGAGGCTGTCTTTCTTCATTTATGTCATGGGGGAATTGAGTCCCAGCCTTATGACCTGTTAATCATTGCAAAACTTGTAAGGGGGAACCTTTAACAAAACCAACCCATTTTTGGTATTTTGCATCAGGAGCCTTAACAAACTAAAACAGATGTCATGGGAAGCTATCCCACAGGAATAGAGGAGAGAAAAGAATTTGCCAGCCCTTCATACTAATATGACTTGTGGTCCTATTTTGTATATATTATTTTGACTTTGTGTTCCCAGATAGCATAATAGAAGTACAGTATGCACACAGTCTATTTTTGTTGAGTGAATGAATGAAGAGGTGTGGATTTTGGAAGGCCTCGGACATTTAGTAGATAATATGAATCTTCTTCCAAATTAGATCTCACTAGGTACCTTTCTCACCAAGCTGGTGGGAAAGTCTATCTCGGTCAATATTTGGCCTCGCACAATCAGGACCACACTAGAATTTGGAAAGCTTACTTGGATCCCAGAAAAAGGGATTAGATTTCTAATGTCTATTCTGGTGTGAAGATACTGACCATTCTTATTTATTGAGAACATAGTAGTCCCTTGAAATTCCATGTCTCTTTGCTGTTTTGAGACACACTGGCATATGGGAATGTTTACTAAGACTGTGAATCTGGTTTCCATCTCCTGGGCAGGTCCTAAAGCCATTGCTTCAGAAGTCTTGCCTCATTTTGGGGTCATCATCTTCTAAGCTCTTTTCTGAGTCTGAAGCAGTCACCTTCTCTCTTCTAGTCATCTTCAAAGATACTTAGCAACATCACTCAGGAAACACAGGCTTTAAGGAAGTGCTTTGGAGGCAACTTCTCTTTTTGGCCCATTTAATGCAAACTTCCTCCTTAAGGAAGAAGAGAGCCAAAAGGCTGAGTTACCATTGTGGAATGGGGTAAGGATAAATAGATCAGGTTGGGGCTACTAATTAGTCTCCCAAGGTGTTTTCCTGCCACAACTGGATGAGGGAATTTGAAAATTGTCTTATAGACGATGTTTTCAAGTGGTGGAATGATGCTTTTGACTGCATTGTGCAGGATGTTTTAGGAAGGGAAAGGAAAATTTGGAAACCATTTAGATGCTTGTTGCCACAATCTAGATATGATGGGGGAAAAACCCGAACCTTAATGGTGGCAGTAGAAATGGGAAGCAGGGCAGACCATAGAGTCATATAAAAATGACTTTCAGGGGCCAGCCGTATAGCCCAGTGAATAGGGCGCCGGTATACCACATGGAAGGCCCCAGGTTTGGTTCCCGGGGACCTCTCCTAACGGGTATACCGCCTTAGAAGGGCAAGCCGCCATAGGCGGGCAGAGCCTCCATGGGCAGGGCAAAAAGCTGCCACGGACAGGGCAAAGCCACCACGGGCAGGGCAGGTCGCCCGCTAACGGAGTGCAGCCAGCCACCCGCGAACTGAAGTGGAGCCTGCCACGAATGGAAGCAGAAGCTGCCCACAAGCAGGGCAAAGCCGCCTGCATGGTTACCAGTCTTGGCGCGTCACCGCAAGAGGGGGAGACAAAGCGGACAGAGAGGAACACAAGAATGGACACACAGCAAGAGCAAGCAGAAAGTGGGGGGGATGTAATAAATAAAAAATAAATCTTAAAAAAATATATATAAAAAAATGAAAACGACTTTCATAATAAATTGAATGAAGAGATTATATGAGATGGAGGAGTCAAAGACAAACTTGAGGTTTCAAGTCTCAGTGAGTGAAAGGAGGTTGACTTGGGTGATGGGAAGGGGAAACAGAAAACACGATGAGATGAAAATGTTAGCAAGGTAGTAATTTGTATAGAGACATTCAATCAGATAAAGTTGTGAGGGTGAAGCTCTGAAAAAGAGTTAAGTGCTAAGAAAAAAAAATTGGGGAATGCATTGGTAAAAGGAGATAGTTGAAAATGTGAAAATGAATGAGAACACTGAAGAAGAAAGTTAGAGAGGGGAAGCCAAGACAAGACTGAGTCTTGGAGTTTGGTAGTATTTGGGGACAGGCTGCTAAATCCAAGAGGATCACTCATTAGGAAGAAAAGAATCTCTTCTGAGCACTGTTGTTGAAACCCCAGAGTCAAGTTGGGGTCAGTGAAACTAGAAGCTTTATTCAGGAAAGAAAGAATGATAATGGCCAATCCCCCAAGATTAAATTAGGAAATTAATTTTTAAATTTATTGGAGTAGGCTACTAGGATCTTTGTGAGATCAGTTTTAGCTACTTGTTAGGAGGAGAATCTAGGAGTTCAGGAAAAAAATAGGTGAAGAAAAGGAGGCAGGGCTTGTAGAGCCATTCTTGAAGAAAGCAGGCAATGAAATACAACAATAACTAGAGGGTGTTATAGAATGAAATGTAGAATAAAATGAAGATTTGCTTTCTCTTTCCATGTACCTCAAGAAAATTCCTTTCCAATTGGGGAGAAGTATCAGAATGATACTGTTAAAGGAAATAACTGAATTCCTATAAAGTTTTGCCACTTGTTGATAGTGGAAGTTGTCTGCCTAGATTATTTGGCTCAGGTTCTTCCATGACTCAGTAAATGATTAAATGCCCATTTTTCTGGCTTTATGAAAGAAACGTTCACCACCATGGCACATTCAGCAATGATAATGGATTCTTTTATCCCCTGTTGCCGTCATGGTCACTAAGGCTGAGCACTCCTGCCCAGAGGCTCTTGGTTCTGCTGCGGAGGACACAAGAAAGAGCAAGAAGTTGGAAAGGAAATGTATACTCCCATCCCACACAGAGATCTAAAGGGTTGGATCTAGACTTGCGCTTCTTTCAAAATTTGGATTAGAAATAGGCAGAAATGGAATCTGGGAGAACAGCGCCTCTGGCACTATGATTCACCATTTGAAGATTTCATTAGGAGGGGAAGTGCATGTCCTTCAGTCAGTCATCAGGAAATCACGACTGCCTGCTTGTTCCAGCAAATCCTGCAGAATTTAGCTGGAGAGGGTACACACTAACTTAATGCTCTTGGGGGTGGAAACTCCAACACTGTAATGCTTTCCTTGCCTAAACCCAATCTTTTTATTTCAAGTCATGAAAACACATATTTTTTGATGGATTGATAGACACACATATAGAGTGTATATATATTATCTTTTCATAAACATTTACCTGTCAATGCCTGTGACTCAGGGTGCCTTTAAATAAAATCTCAACTGAATTAACCAAAAATAAAATGTTCTCTGTATGAGTTCCCAAAAGAAGATGAACCCTAAGAAGGACTCCTTAAATTCATCCCAGAGAAAATGGGGAATAAATGAGAATACCAGGTAGAGTTAGAAGGTTATTTTGATGAACTGATTTCTATATAATATGACGGAAGATTAGAGCGCATTTAAAATAAATCACTGCATGGAAGCAGAAGAAATATAACTAAGAATTTTGTTCTTATGTCTGGTTAACACTTTCCTTCCTTTGCAGAATTCAAAATTTTGGAAGGAAAACACATTTTAGGCAGTCCTTTGACTCATTCAACAAAAAGGTATTAAGGGTCTCCTATGAGCCAGGCACAGTGTTGGGCTCCAGGACAGGGGTTCTTAACCATTTTTGTTCCATGGACCCCTTTGCCAGCCAGTGAAATGAGTACTACTGCAATTTATTTGTTGCATACTTTCATAAGTGAAGGAAATGCTAGATTTCAGTTAGAGGTCAGAGAAAAGAAAGACAATAAGTTGATTTTTTTCAATTCAAGCTCACGGACCCCCTGAAATCTTTCCACGGACCCCATGGGGGTTCTTAACCAGCCCATCTTAAGACAAGTGTCAAAAACAAAAGTAACAAAAAGACAGGTCTCACTCTTAGGCAGCTGAGAGGCTAGTGGGGGTGGGGTGAATGTTGTAAACAAACCATGGCACTGATGAATGTAGAATTACCAACTGAGATAAGTGCTTTAAAAGAAAAAAATGGAGACCCATGAAGAGCAAATAACAAAGGAACTTGAGGTGGGGGTCGCAGACCCGAGAAGGCTCTCCTGCGAGAGGGCTATTTGAGTTTAGATTGAAAGGACAGCCTGAGTAAAAGTTAACAGAGAAAAGGGGGGAAGCATTCCAGGCCCAGAGAAGAGCATGCGCAGAGGTTGAGAGCGGACCCACCCCCTCTCCTAACCCCCACAGGGGCCAAGCCAGGCAGCTCCTTGTTAAGGATTTGGTCTTTATTCCAAGAACAGTGGGAAGCCATTCAAGAGTTTTAAGCAGGTTGGTGACATGATCAGATTTGCGTTTTGAAAAGAGCATGCCCCCCTGCAATGCTGAAAACAAATTGGAAAGCCATTGTATAAAAGCCATTGTTTCACAAAGTAAATGCTAAGGCCTTCGGCTGTCACAGCCACTTTCCTATGGTCACCAAACCCCACTAATATTTTTCTGCACCCCTCAGGACATTTGGAAGCTATTTTAGGCGAGGATTAAGAATTTCTTGATCCCAGATTATTACATATCAACATTTGCACTAGAGACACAATGTCTCTCAGTCTGCTAAAAATTTTGATTGGCACAATGAATCACTGTTCTTGTCAGTGATAGCAATGATGAGGCCTAACAAACTTCCACATGTTTTATAGCCAGGGACAAAATCATATTACTTGTCTCCTGCCTTCCACTTCTGCCACTGTCCATACTCATCACATTTTTAGTCTCCCTATCATTGCCTAGACTCTCCATGCCTCTCCCCCTGTCTCTGACTTCCTTGGTTTCCCACCATAGCAGCCCCCAGGTCAGTTATTTCAACAGTGCTCTGACTGTAGTACTTGATACAGAAGGAATGGGAGAGGCACTGGCAAAAGCAAAGCATGTTGGTGGCTCTTCAGAGTCATGCATATGGTTACCATATGATCCATCAATTCCATTCCTGGTTTATACCAAAAAGAATTGCAAATAGGGACTCAAGCAGGTACTTTTACATCAATGTTCATAGCAGCACTAGGCAAAATAGCCAAAAGGTGGAAACATCTCCAGTATCCACCAAAAGAGGAATGGATAAACAAAATGTGGTATATACATACAATGGAATAATATTCAGCTCTAAAAAGGAATGAAGATCTGATACATACCACAACATGGATGAATGTTGAAAACATTATGTTAAGTGAAATAGGCCAGACAAAAAAGGACAAATTTATTGTCTTATATGAAATAGCTAGAATAAGCAAATTCATAGAGACAGAATGTAGATTAGAAGTTATTAGGGGCCGCAGGGAGGGTGAATGGAGAGTTGTTGTTAATGGGTACTGAGTTTCTGTTTTGTGATGAAAAAGTAGTTCTGGTAATGGATGGTGGTGGTGGTAACTCAACATCGTAAATGTAGTCAATGCCACTGAATTGTACACTTAAAAATGGTTAAAATAGCAAATTTTATGTTACATATATATTACCACAATAAAAATTTTTTTAAAAAGAGCAAGATCTGTACCAGGCAGGATCTAGTCACCCTAACCGGTTGTAACTTTGTCTTAGGAAGGCCCAACTGCAAAGGCCCAATTGCCAAATATCAGCTAGCAAGGACTAAAATCATGAGTGATCCATTGCCCTCATCAGAATTCTAAATCTCCCCAGGTTATGCTAAGAATGGTCTTGGAGCTCAAAGAGGGTTGGTGGTCCTAACTGAAGTACAAAGAGGGATGCAGGGACAGAGAGCTAGGCAGGTCCTGATAACCTGGCCCATGGAAGCTGCCTTTCACTATACCAGCCTCCAGGCTGTGAAATGTTGCTGTAGAAACTGATGTGCACTGCTGACTGGATTCATATAGTCACAGAATATCATCTCTTAGAAGGCACCCAAGACCTACCCTCCACTATGTTTCAAGCTCTCGTTCATGTTCCAGGTAAGTGGCCATCACTCGGTGTCAATAACTTGGCTGTAATTGTTCTATCTTCCTTATAGTGAGCCCAGGCAGACTCCTCCCTCACCTTCCACCTACTTACGCTAATTGTGGCCTCTGTAGCAACACACAAGCTAATCCTTTGTTAACAAGATGGCCCTTTGTTTCTTTAAGTTTGACATAATGACGAACATCTTCTCTAGGGAGAGCATCCTTATTTCCAGGCATGGCTTCTTCTCTGGTGAGGTTTCCAGTGCTCTGTTCTGACTACACTTCTCTGAACTTACTAAGAGAATGAATAATAACATTCTTAAGAAATGTGTACCTGGCTGATTAAATGATCTGGAATCATTGGGCGATATGTAAAAATCAGCCTTATTCTTTTTCCATTCTCTTCAAACTAGTTCTTTTTCTATCTGTATACAAAAGCTTTTCCACTGTGGGAAAATATAATAGTCCCTTTATTTTGGCATTAAAAGTTTAGTAACCTGGTAACTCCAGTCCAGTCCATCCCAGTTTACTCAAAATTCCAACTACCTGTCCAGTTGAGGACTTTTCCCTCCTCTCACCTGGATCTGACACAGTCTTAGAAGACTGGAGTTAGGGGGCAGAGTGTGACTGCTTTCTTTACTGTTTCCTGTTTCCTAACTCTTCCTCCTCCTTTCAGTAGCTGCTCATTTCTAACCACTCCATGGTTGGAATGGGGAAGAAGAGAATAGAAGAAGATGGCTGATACAGTTGATTCTGTCCATGCCTTCTAGATATAATGGATATGCAAAGCTCATTCTTTCTCTTCTGTAGCTCTTTTGCATGTTCCTGAGAGATGCCCTGCTCTAAAGCAGTGCTTCTCAAAGTGTGGGCCACAAATGACAAATCATTATCAACGGGGAGCTCATTAGAGCTACACGTATTTGGGCCCTACTCTAGTTCTCCAAGTGATTCCGAGGCAGGCTATAGTTTGAGAAGCACTGATCTGAACAGTAGTTCTGCTCTGACTGGCCGCTTATAACCCTGCTCAATCTCTGAGTTTCTGGGTCTACTGCACTTCCAGGTCTACGTTTTCCTCCTGAGATAAGCCCACAAATAAAACCCAGGGCACACTATGCCTTCTCTACAGCCAGTGCAGTGCAGATGCCTCCCAGCAGTGTCCTCTCTCTCATTGCTGCACTCTTTCGAGGTCCTTCTACCCAGGCTGTCCATCTTAGACTTTTTGATTTGAGCATCTCTGTACCCTAAACTCCATGATACATGGGCTGAGCCTGTGAGAAATTCTCTTAAAGCCTCTCTCTTGGATGAAGGAACAGAGGGTGCTCCTCTCTTTTATCCTTCATTAAGGTAGATGATGAGCTCATGGTGACCAAACTGGATTTATAGTCTGTTCACATATGCCAAACAAGTGATCTAGCACTCCTCTTTGGGATTTGGGAAGAGTTGATTCCCCTTGTATTATTCATGGCTGTATTTGTTTCCTAGGGCTGCTCTAATAAATTATCAGTGGGTGGCTTAAAACAACATAAATTTATTCTCTCACATTTCTGGAGGTGAGAAATCCAAAATCAAATATCTTAAGTAATCTAGCCCCAGTATCCCTTTCCAACCTTACTACCTAATGTTTCTTGACACATTTACCAAAGTGGATGACAACATCGAAGTGAACCATTTCCCCTTCTCCAAACAAGGTGCTTTCATTTCTTCAAGTTCTTGAATATGCTATTCTTCTAGTTAGAACTATCACTTATGCTACCTTTTCTATGCAGTCTTGCCTGATTCCTTTAAATGATTGTGATTTCTCTTTCCTCTGAACTCCTAAAGCCTATTGGCATCCCTCATGTTGTGTATTCAAATACACACATTTGAATACTTACTAAATTCAGACAGCCTTGCATCTTTCCAAAATGACCACATCTTTCTAACTCAAGGAACATGGTATAAACTATTCCACTTTCCTTGTCCTGAGTTAGTTTGGACAAAATCTGAGAATTGGGTAAGACATAATTTTCTTTGATGTTTTGCCTGTAATTTGTAAAACAACAGAAAATATTCCGGTGGACATGTTTAAAATTTTTCCCAGATGCTATAATTTCCGTATTGTCTGGCAATATCTTTATGATGCCTACTGAACATCCAGATGCTGAAAATTCTGGAGCGCAAGAATTAACATGACTAGTAATTTTGGAACTAGGCCTTATGTGGGAGTAATTTATACATGACAATGATGATGATGACAATGACAATGATGATGAAGAAGGAGGAAGAGGAGAAGGAAAATGAGGAAGACAAGGAGAAAGAAGAGAAGAGCATGAGAAAGAGAAGAACTGGGATTATTTAACTCCAAAAAGAAAAGGCAAGGCAGTAAATGTTAGCAATTAGTTTGTGAGTGTCTTTAAAAACATTATGTGAATGACAGTGTGCAGCTGTTTTGTGTTCCTACTCAGAGAAGGACAAATGCTTTGTTCTACTTCAAGAGAGATTAGGAAGAGACATTAGAAAGTCCCCAGACTCTAAAGTTGGTAAAATTCTAGAGTATGATAATATGTTGTCAACAAAGAGAAGAGAGACATCTTCCTACACTGGGGTCAAGGGGATATCCTTTCTGGAAGAAAAGGGGCTAGAGTTATGGCTCATTCAGTGTTCTTATGAATTCTATTTCCAGAGAAAGAAATGATTTTATCACGTGGTATATATGGAAATCATTTAAGAAACCACAAATCTATATGCAAAGAAAGAAGGAGAGTTCTAAGAATATGACATTGTTGGCTGATGCACTCTTTGAAACCAGACAATGTTGTTGCTTCTGCTGGATCCCCAAATTCCTAACTTTGTGACCCTGGACAAGTTACTCAACTGCTCTATTAGTCAGTTTTCTCATCTGTAAAATCACAATTACACTTGTGTCTTCTTTATAGAGATGTTTGAGTATTCACTGAGATGATGCTCAATAAATGTAAACTTTTATTATTTTATTAGATATGTAGCACCTTCTAGGCACTATGTTAGGTATTTTCCAAATCATTATCTCCTTTACGGAGTGATCATCTAAGCCCTATATAAAATAGGATGATATGATGACTTTTCACCAGAGTTATGTTCTTTAATTAAAAATGAAAGCCCTAGATATCAAAGACCAGCCTGCTGAGTTCCCTTACCTTTCCCAACCATGAGACATTTCCCTGATGTCTGCAGCATGTCTTTGACGTCTGGGACAGAAGACCAATTTGCCTCCACCCCCACGTGGCTCCACCTGTCACCATTATTATGTGATCTTTATAAAATTAAACTGAGACTGTACTAATTTTTTTCATTATGCTTTCAACCAAAACCACTTAGGTTACAAATATGGTGTCTGTTTAATAAGATAAATGGATACAAAAAAGGAAATCACTGTATTTAATGTCACATCTTCAACATATAATATTTATGCCAACTGAATGTGTTTATGTCCAATTTGAGTTATATATTTATCACCATTTGATGAACTGATAGAGGTTCTTTTTGTAACCAGTAGTTAAATCACAGAGCAGAGTTTTCTCTGGGTTGTTGCTTTTGTTTCTTTCTCTACCATTTACCCTCAGAAAAAAGCCATTTTTCTCAAGGATCCCAGGGTGTGAATCTATTAACTTTCCTCTGTTTATATCAACTAAAAGAGATCATCATTCTGATCTTGGCAGCAGTTATTGTACATCAGTAAAGACACTTGGTGAGGTTTCAATTCCCTATTTCAGAGTCAGTTAAAAGGCATAGAATACGTAAGTTAATTATGACATTGTATTAGAGATTATGTATGTAGGTATGTATATATGTATGTAATTAAATATATATATTTTTCTTTTTAAAAAGTTTGGATTCCCCAGAGTGATGATAATGAGACATATTCTTCATTCCCAGCAAAACAAAGAGTTCAGTACAAAGTGTTATATATAGCTTAATGCAAAATATATTAATAGCTGTCTTTATGCTAATAGTGAAATTGAAAAACCCAAGCTGTAGGGTTGAATTTATATAGCTGAGTCAGAGTCATCATAATTGGAATTTCAGCAACATATTTGGATGATAGAAATCAGTGGGGCATGGCAATCTTTACTTTGAGTTATACATAAAGATAGCTTAGGACTTGAATGAGACATGCATGATGTATAAAGAAATCCTTAGACACTGTGAAAATAGTTTACTACTGTGAAGAGAAAAGGCGAAGGTTAAATTACTTTGGCTCTAAAACCCTATGTAACGCAAAAACCAACTGAACCAACTTTTTTCCAGATGTCTTCAGAACTGTGTGATTGCAGAATTTTGAGGAGTATATGAAAATGATTTCAGGATATGCCTGACACTTTGCTACAGAAACAGCAACAATAGTGATAGAAGTTTTAAATCATCCTAAGACAGATGAAGGAAATACTATTACAATAGGTTCACCAAAGCTTTCTTTTATAGAAAATGCTTAAAATGTCAACCTTTGGAGTGAGAATGACTTCAGTTTGAGCCCCAGCACCACCACTTACTCTTTATTGGAACTTGGGAAAGTCTTTAACCTCACTAAATTTTAACTTCCTCATCTGTAAAGCAAGGATAAGAACAATGCCTACCATTGGACTGATGTGAGGTTCCAAAGAGAAAATGTGGATGAAGCACTGGACTGGTCAGGGCCACAAAGTAAGTTCTAAGTAAATATCAGGTAAGGTGTTGACGATGATGATAGTGAAGGTGAAGAAGAGGAGGAGGAAGAGAATGAAGAAGAAGAAGAGGAGGAGGAGGAATATCCATTAGACTACATCTGTATTCTTTGTCAAGAGAGATTCCTGAGGAAACAATTGGTGAAGTGGTGAAACAACTGGAAAATGCTCTCGTTCCTTCCAAGGATAATAACTATTATTTTGAAACATTTATGTGCATTTATTTATTTGTCCTTGTGGAAAAATAATTCATTATAAAATTAAAATGGGTTGTATACCTTTTGCCAGAGTGGAAAGAGGAATTCTTTTTAATCTGGAATAAAGAACAAATTTTAAATGTGCTATTAAAAAAAAATCCTGTCCTTTGGCTAAATCTCTATATGGTAACAGTTTATTACCATTCACACCCCCCCCCTTTTTTTTTTAAATACGGGGACCGGGTATTGATCGTGGGACCTTGTGTATGGGAAGCCGGTACTCAACTACTGAGCAACATTGGCTCCCATCATTCATTCTTGCTAGTTTGCAGGGACAGTGGAGATGGAGTGTGGCACATTGAAAGTTAAAACTGGATGAGCAATCTTGTTTTTAAAATTGATAAGCTGATCCTCATATTTGTATGAAAACACAAAAGGCCTCAAATTTTCAAAGCAATCCTGAAAAAGAAGAACAAAGTTGCAGGATTTACACTAGCTGATTTCAATATTTCTGTGAAGCGACCATAATCAAGATAATGTGATACTGGCTTAAAGATTGACAGGTAGATCAGTGAAATTAATAGAGAAACCAGGAATAGAGCCACATGTATATGGTCATTTGATTTCAACAATGGTGCCAAATCCATCGAAAAAGAAAAGGAAATTCTAATCAATAAATGGTATTGGAATAATTGGGTATCCATATAAAAAGAAGTAAACCTTGATCCCTACTGTAGCAGTTTGGTATTGTTTATGAATTCCAAAAATAGATATTAGATTGTGTTTGTAAACTGGTCTGTTTCTCTGGGTGTATTAGATTGTATTAGATTCAGAGGTTTCACTTTTACTTGAGTAAATCAAGATTAGGGCTTTTATTTGACCACATCATTAGGGCATGCAGGGTTGAGTCCCCACCCCCTTGGTGGGGATAAAGCAGACTCTCAAATGGAAGTAAACACATGGAGAAGGAGAACACAGAAGTAGATACACAGGAGAGGAACACAGAAGAATCGAGACAGCTCCTAAGATTCCATGGTCCCAGCTTCTTCCGATCTCAGCTGGAGGCTGGAGGACCTGTCTCTCTCCCTGGAGCTCATTTCTTCCTGGGCTTAGCTGTAGCTGTAGGCTATCAAGCTCATCTTTCTTCCAGGGGCCTACAACACCCTACTATAAAGTCAAATAGCTCAATAAAAAACTATTTGAACAATGCTTTATGAAAGAAGATACCTGAATGGCCAAGAAGTACCTGAAAAGATTCTTAACCTCATTAGTCATCAGGGAAAGGCAAATTAAAACTACAATGAAATACCATAGCTTATTCACAAGGAAGGCTAAAATTTAAAAGACTGTCAACACCAAGTATTGGTGAGGATATGAAGTAATTAGAATTTTCAAACAGCAATTCAATTTGTAGTTTTGTTTTGCTCAAGTGGAATCAAAACATATGTGCACAAAAAGATGTGTACAGGGGAACTGGCTGTAGCTCAATTGGTAGTGCTCCGGTTTACCACATGGGAGGCCATGGGTTCGGTTCCCGGGGCCTCCTCGAGCAGGCAGACTACCTCGAGAAGGCAAGGTGCTGCAGGCAGGGCAAGCTGCCGCGGGTAGGGCAGCTGCCGTGGGCAGGCAGGCCGCCACACAGTGAGCTGACTTGGCGGGTCACCACAGTGGGGGGAGACAAGCAGACACAGCAGAATGCAAAAATGAACACAGCAAGAACAAGCAGAAAGGGGGGATATATAATTAAAAATAATAATAATAAATAAATAAATCTTTAAAAAAAAAGATGTGTAAAGTACAAGGGATATGTAAGAAAGGGAGAAGGGACAACATAAGGGGCCCTGCAAGGAGTATTCAGGGAACTATAAAAAGTTAGATATTTCTGGGGTAAAAAATATAACTGGAGATGAAGTGAAAGATCAGGCCAGGCATTTTTATTCTAGGTTAGGGGTTGCAATGCTACATTTTTTGCCAAGTATGAAACTGCAGTAATATAGTCGTGAAGTTAGGGGAATGTGGCCTTTGTAGTCCTCCATGACATAAACCACTTCTCCTCAAACTTTAATGTGCATCATAATCACCTAAAGGGCTTGTTAAAGCACAGATTACTGGGTCCCATCCTCAGACTTTCTTATACAGTAGGTATGGGTGAGGCCCAATAATTTGAATTTCTAACAGGTTCCCAGGTGATGCCAAAGCCATTGGGCTGGAGACCACACTTTGAGAACAAGTGAAGATGCTAGGAGAAGAAGTCCCTTATAACCCCCTTAATCAGCTTCCCCCTCAGGAAGGTGCTAGTTATACTGGAGATAAGGTCACCCCACACAGTCTTCTCATCCTTCTCATTATCCTGGTAGACAGATCCTTCTTAATCATATGCCAACTTACAGGAATTTTGGGCATTTTCTGAGGCTGAGGTCTCTTCAACAAAACAGGCTCATGCTCCCTTTGAGTCCCAGGGACTTCTCTGTTCACACATCCTGGTAACACATATAAAGAAAACAATTGCTATGCAATTCTCTCCATCCTCGACTATCTTATTCTCTCTGTCCTTGGCTTTCTCATGGGAACTGATGTCTGAGTGAGATTATGTACATTTACATCAATTCATCATCTTACCTTCCTGATAAGCCAGCATTGTTCATATTGTTAATATTACTGATGGGCAGATAAATAAACACAAAGAGATCATGATGTGTCTAAGATTCTGCATGGCTCCTGGTCTAGAGTTGACTGCCAAGGACACAAAGGCCTCTCCTTGAATCTGGTAACTGTTTTTGTTAATTTCAAATTCATCTCTTCCCCAGGTCTGCAATGTGTCAACAACACAATCTAATGCAACTATCCTCAAATTAATCAGTAATTGTACGTTGTTGAGTTTTGTTTTGGGGTTGCAGAGTTTTATGGTGGTTAAACTTAGGATGCCTGCTACTTTGTGGGAAACAGCTCGTTTTATTCCCCTCCTTCCTCCGAATCCTTGATGTTGGTGGTGGGGGAGGGGCTTGGTGATGTCTCTGGTGCCACTGTGACATGGAAATAGCATAGTTGATATGTCTGCAAGGCTAGTGCCAACTGCCTTCCCCAAGTCTCCTTCAGATTGGTGCAGAAGAACAGTTGGGCTGTTCCTGTGTCCACAAGAGGAGCACAGAAAGGATGAGCAAGGATCAGAGGACTTAAATTAGTCTGCAGCAAAGAGGACATAGCATGGCCAAAATGGAGCCCAGGACAAAGACCACAGTAGGAGAGATGCTGAGTTTGTTAGAAGACAGATCACAATCCAGAGAGGTGTTTACATCAATTAAATGTATTTGAATAGGGAGAATTATACACAATGGCAGAGACAGGGCCAAATACTAGCAGGATACTTAAGAATGTTGGATGGCATTCAATTCAAACTAAGCCAACAGAGTCATGGCTCCATTCCAAGATATATTAAGAAAGGCATGGTCACTAAAATACTAGGTTCCTATAGCCTAGCCCATTTTGCTGCCAAGCCACAGTTTAAAATAAAGATATTAAAAAGAGAGAATGAGAGGGAGGGGTAACTCAGAGAATCAATGGGCCCAATCCTATGCAGTTTGTGATCTGGTTGAAAAAAAAAACAATTACATTTAACCACAAGAAGAGAGAACTCAGGGGGATGCGATATTTGTCATTGACTATTTGAAGGTCTGCTGCGTGAAAGGGGGTTAAATTTGTGTGGATGTGAAAATAGGGCCTATGGGTGGATGTTATAGGAAATAGATTTTAGGGCAATATAAGGAAAAACTTTCTAGAAAGTAGAACAGCATGAGGGTTTAACATAAGCTTTGGAGCAAGGTTTCTCGGGTTTGGAATCTCAGTTCTCCCAGTCCTGCTGTGACTTTAGGCAAGTTATTTACCCTCTTGGTGTATCAGTTTTCTAATCAGCAAAATGGCACTAAGAATAGTATCTTATAATAGTGTTGTGAGATTAAATGAGCTAATAGTTCTAAAATTCTGAGAACATTACCTGGCACATACTAGCACTCAATAAATACCAGTGGTTGTGGTTGTTTTTATTGTTTTTATTGTTATTGACAGATCGACAACCATGAAAGATGGTGTGTACCCTCCAAGGAATTGTCTAAGCAGAAGCCTGTAGGCATCAGGCAGGGAGTCATAAAGACAAGAAGGAGAGGAGAGGAGGGAGATGGGACCAGACTGATAGTTTTTATCTTGTGGGCTACATACTAGCTGTGGGCTGGGAAGTTGTATAAGTGGTACAAGGAATTCAGAACAGCTATTAAGGATTTATTCTCCTGTAATCTCTGTTTCCACCTGCAAAAGTATCATGACTTCTATATTCTAAATGGAAATATTTTTTTTTGTTTTAGCAAGAGCACTAAAGCTCACTTGCCAAAATACTTCTACAGTTATAATATCTTTAGAACTGTCCATAGAGGATACATATATTATCACAAACTAATAAAAGCCAACCTGAGGAAAAGCAAACATTTTGAATCACGATAAGGTCCAGGGATACACTTTATTCCTCCATTCAATATTTATTGAGCACCTCATATATGTCAGGCTAGGCTCTTTAGATTAGTATTAACAAGTGACAGTTCCTGCTTTCAAGGAGGTGACAATTTAGTCCCTTTGGCTAGAAATAAAATATGAAAGATTAAGATCCATTAAATCAGATGAAGCTTAGAGATGACTTTCAATACTGAGAGTATGATTCCACAATTCTTGACATGGTGAAGCAGCAGCAACAGTTTAGTAGACAAATTTATTACAGAGAAAAGACAAAAAGAAGGAGGAGGAGGAAAGAAAAAAAGAAGAAAACCAGCAGCCTAGAATCAACCTTGAGGATGAATAAGCATGTTGAGTTAAAGGCACTGAAGGTCAGTATAGTCTTTTTTAAAACAAATCAATTTTATTGATACATATTAATAAAGCATGCAATTCATCCAAATGTACAATCAATGGTATTTGGTATAATCATATAGTTGTGCATTCATCACTTCAATCACTATTAGAGCATTTAGCAATCAGCTTTTTTTTTTTACATATTAATAAAGCATATAGTTCATCCAAAGTGTACAATCAATGGTATTTGGTATAATCATTTCATTGTGCATTCATCACTTAAAGCATTTTCATTATTTCAATAATAATAATAATAAACAAAAAACAGATAAACAAACAAGAAAATTCCTTACCACTCAATTTCTCTATTTTCCCCCTGCTGTATATAGCTGCTATTTCTGCTATTCTTGCACAATTATTTATTTGTTTATTAAGAGGTTTTATTGAGATATATTCACATCCTGTATGATCTATCCAAAGTATATAATCAATGGCTTAGGTCCCTGTAGTTTTGAAAAATTAAGTGTAAGGGCAAGAAAGAGCAAGCCCCATGTGATGAAGTTGAGAAATGATTTCTTCCAAGAGAAAATAGAAACTCTTTAAAATAAAATATAATAATGTAGAAAATAAAAATATGCCTGGACCTCATACCCACTGAAGTATTAAAATTATATATGTTAAAGTTCAGACAGGATGGGTTGATAAAGAAGTGATTCAAAGAATAGGTTGTTGAGAAACATTATGAAAACTTACATACTGTAGTTTAGAAACTGAATGAAAACCTCAGTTGTTAAAGGTGAATTTAATGAAGAATTTGATACAAAGCTGAGAATTTTAAAACATGCGGTTTCAGCAAAAGAAGGTTAAGGTAAAACCGAAATTTCTCCTGCAATCATTTTTGTATGATCTTGGTGGAGAATAAAATCTTCCAGGAAGTGATTACATAGCACTTAAGACATTCAAGCATTACAAATCTCAAAAGCCAGATGGTATTCATTGTGGGGTCCCAGGAGGACTCAGATGTGAATGGCCATAGAATTGCTCAGGACATAAAATACAGCCTAAATTCTACATTCTTACCAGGGACTTTTTTTCTTGTATAAAGATTTGAGAATTGGGTCCCATCATCCATTAGTGCAAAGGAATTATTTCTGGAAATTAGAAAGGTGTTTTCTCTTCAGGATATACAAGCAATTAGAAAACTCTGAGCCTCTTGAATTCTAAAAACACTTTCTTCAAAGACTAATTGCATCAATATGCAATTATAATCTTGATATATTATGAAGAAAAAGTAAAATCAATATTCAATTTAAATACTTTCTTTCAGGGGAAAGACAACAAAATGGGAAGAAAATTCTCTAACATTACTTTCTAAAAGTCACTAATATTTTTCTGTTTTTTTTTTTTCAAAATTTCATCACACATGCATACATTCATTATGAAGAAAGACAGTTAAAACAAAGAACTATAATGTATCAGTTAAAACAAGTGTACATTGCTATCTTAATTCTGGTGGCTTCACTCAAAAAAGATTTAGGATAGCTAAGTAAAATAAGTGCTCAGGCAGGCTTCCAAGATGGCCAAGATTGTGGCATAAGATGCTCCAGGATGCCATTCCCTCACATAATATTTGAGCAACTAGCAAAAACTGGTAGAGCCATCTTCTTCAAAACTCAGAAAACAGTTAAAGTGTTGCAGTAACTGTAAAAGAGCCTAATCAAGAAAACATAGTTTTAACAACAGTAGGAGAAGCTCCTGGCACCCTTCTTGGCCCCATCTTTACTCCCTCCCCAGGGCTGGGTAGAGTCAGCCTGCACTCTAATTGTGGGTCTGGCTCTGTTATGAAAGGAGCAAAATAACTCCTATGCACATACTGGGGTAACTGTATGTCAGTGCCAACCTATGGGGTAGCTACTTGAAAGACTGAAAGAGGAAACTCATCTTGGGATAGATGAGTGAGAACTTGCCCTGCAGGCAGCAGCAGCTTGCAGACAGTTAAAGTAATGTAAGAAACAATTAAGTCAAAGTGTCCTAGGGCAAAGGATTACCTGCTTTAAGTCATATAATAGAGCACTCTGTAAGGAGAGAAAGTCTATTTCATTGAGAAGGGGGGGGGGTCTTTCAATTTTCTGTAAGTGGGAGAATTCCTACAGTCATGAGCAAGCACAAGCCCAGGATAAGACACAGACTCAGAAAAGACTGATAGAGCCCTTCACTTGGCATTTGCTTTGGGCTGATCTTCCTGATAGGAGGGCTAAACTGTGAAGGACAGCAAGAGCCAACACAGAACCAATTTTCAAAGACTGTGAAAGGTGTTTTTGTTATCAGTTACTTTATTTTTGTTAGCTGCTAGCACTTAAGAAAATCTCTGTCATATCACTAGTTGGATACAAACTTAAGGAACAGACATTTCAGAGACTAAATTCCAGAATTAAAACTTTAAAATATTTGATTGTACAGTGAACAGCAAAAGATTACAACAGAAGTAAAGAAACAAGAAATTATGGCCCATCCACAGGAAAACATAAAAATCCACCAGTCATCAATGAAGAAGACCAGACTTTGGGAATACCAGAAAGAGATAAAAAAGAAAAAATCATCCTCAATAAATTGAAGGAGATAAAGGAAAACACAGGAAAAGACCTAAAGGTTATCAGGAAAACAATGAATGAACTGTATTGGATCTCAATAGAGAGAAAGAAATTTTAAAAGGAAACTACATGGAAATACTGGAGTTGAAGACCACAATAACCGAAATGAAATATTCCCAGGAGGATTTCAACAGCTGATTGGAGCTGACAGAATGAAGAATCAGAGAACTCAAAGGCAAGACAATTGAAATAACTCAGGCTGAGGAGTGGGAAGGAAAGAGAATTTTAAAAAGTGAGCAGTGCCTAAGAGACCTGTGGAACAGCCTCATGGGTACCAATATACACATTATGGGAGTCCCAATAAAAGAAGAAAAGAGAAAGGGACAGAGGGAATATTCAAAGAAATAGTGGCAGAAAACTTCCCAAATTTGACAAAAGACATGAATATGCACATTCAAGAAGCCAAAGAAGCCCAAACTAGACAAGATCAAAGAGAACAGTGCCCAGACAAATAGTAGTCAAACTGTCAAATGCCAGGGACAAGGAGAGAGTTCTGAGGGTTGCAAGAAAAAGGCAATGTGGCATGTACAAGGGATTCTCAATAAGATTGGGTGCTGATTTATCTCCAGAAACTCCAGAGGCAAGAAGGCAACAAAATATTTTAAATGCTGAAAAGTGAAACTGTCTTTCAAAAATGAGGGAGAGATTAAGAAATATCTAGATAAACAAAAGCTGAGGAAGTTCATCATCGCTAGACCTGCCATACAAGCAATGCTAAAGGGAGTTCTTCAGACTGAAAGGAAAGAACACTAGACTGGATTGAAGTGATATAAAGAAATAAATACCTCCAGTAAAGGTAACAATATGGTTAATTAATGCCAGTACTCTTGTATTATATTTTGGGTGTATGTAACACCACTCTTTACTTTTACAGTTTCTAAAATGCAAATTCATAAAAAGTAATGATAAAGATATGGTTTTGAAATATAATGTACAAAGATAATTTGTAACAAGTACAATAAAAAGGTGGGAGAATGTAGGGGTATAGGAAAACTGTATGTGTATGTTATTGAAGCTGTTGGCATCAAATCAAGGGTGATTGTTATAGACTTAGGATATCAAATTTAAGCCCCATGGTAACTACAAAGAAAATACATGAAAAAATATAAACAGAAAGAAGTGAGAAGGGACACAAAATGGTACAATGCAAAAAAATCAAATAAATATGAAAGTAGGCATTGACAGAAATATTGAGGGACAATAAAAGTATAAGACTAACAAAGACCAAATAGTAAAATGGCAGAAGAACATCCTAAAATATCAGTAGTTACTTTAAATGTAAGTATATTTAATTCTCTAGTCAAAAGGGAGAGATTGGCAGAATGTATTAAAAAGCACGACCCAATGATATGCTGTTTACAAGAGATTCACCTTAAATTCAAAGACACAAGTAGGTTGAAAGTAAAAGGATGGGGAAAAAATGTCATGCAAATATTAACCAAAAGAGAGCACAGGTAGCTATACTAATATGAGATAAAATAGACATTAAGTTAAAAACTATTACAAGAGACAAGGTCAGAGATAAATTCAACAAGAAGACATGGCATTTATTAATGTATGTGTATCCAATGGCAGAACCTCAAAATTTATGAAGCAAATATACAGATTTGAAGGAATAAATAGATCATCCTACATTAATAACAGGAGAATTTAATACACCACTTTCAATTATACATAGACTATCTAGACAGAATATCAATAAGGAAATAGAAGATTTGAACAATGCTACAAACCAACAGGCTTAACAGACATATATAGAACACTTCACCCAACAGCAGCAGAATACACATTCTTCTCTAGTGCACATGGATCATCCTCCAGGAATATGAACTATTATGTCACAAAATAAGTCTCAATAAATTAAAATATATTGAAATCATAAAGTGTATCTTCTCTAACCACAATGGAATGAAGCTAGAACAGAATAATAGAAGGAACATTAGAAAACTCACAAATATGTGGAAATTAAACAATGCACTCTTAAACATCCAATAGGTCAAAGAAGAAATCACAAGGGCGATTAGGAAAGTGAAAATGCAACATACCAAAACTGGTGGGATGCAGCAAAGGTAGTGCTGAGAAGAAATTTGATAGCTCTAAATGCTTACATTAAAAAAGAAGAACGTTCTCAAATCAGAGACTTAGTCACAGAACTGGATGAACTAGAAAAAGAACAAGTGAAACCCAAAATGAGCAGAAGGAAGGAAATAACACAGATTAGCACGGAGATAAATGAATAGAGAATAAAAATAAATAAAGCACAAATGGCTCAAGCGGTTGAGTGCCTGCTTCTCACATGGGAGTTCCTAGGTTCGTTTCCTGGTGCCTCCCTAAAAAACAAAAAACAAACAATAAGCAAACAAACGAAAAACCCAACTCAAGAGAGCCAATGTGACACAGTGGTTGAGAACCGGCTTCCCACTTACAAGGTCCTGGGTTCAATCCCCAGCCTTGGTACCTCAAAAAAATAAAATAAATAAATAAAATAAAATAATAAAATAATAAATAAAATAAAATAAAATAAAATACAAAACAAAAAATAAAATAAAATAAATTAAAATAAAATAATTTAAAAAATAGAATTAATGAAACCTTAAGTTAGTTCTTTGAAAAAGACCAACAAAATTAACAAACTTTATGTGAGAATGACAAAGATAAAAATAGCAAGGACTCAATAACTCAAATCAGAAAGAAAGGAATGGGGGCATTACTACTGAACCTACAGACGTAAAAAGGATTTTAAATGCGAATATTCTCACCATCCTGATTTTGTGATAATCAGGGTAGGCTAAACATTCACTATATTATATTCTCCAGGCCCCATGCAGGGGTTGCCACCAGGCCCCACGAGCAGGTGAGCCGCCAGGCCTGGAGAGCAGGTGAGCGGTCAGGCCCCATGTGCAGGTGAACTATCAGGCCCTGTAAGCCACACAGCAAGATGATGACAAAAGGAGAGTGACATGGAGAGCCAAGATGAGGCATGCCAAAAAACCAGGAACTAAGGTGGCACAGGCAGTAGGATGCCACTCTCCCACTGCAGAGGTTCCAAGGATCAAATCCCAGTGAAGACAGGAGAAGGATGGGAAGAGAGGGCAGGAAACAGACACAGAGAATTGCCCAGCGAATGGATTAAAAAACAGCAAAAATGGGAGTGGGGACGGTAAAAATGGATAAAAGTAAATAAATAAATCAATAAGTCCTTAAAAAAAATAAAAGTATCGGGGAGTAAGATATGGACTATAGTTAGTGGTAATACTTTGACGATGCTCTTTCATAATTTGTTAACAAATGTTTCACAACAATGCAAAGTGTTTGTGGTGGGGTGATGTGAGGGAGCCCTGTATGATGTTTCTTTTGTAATTTCACAATGTTTTCTGAATACTTATTGTTTATGTATGTTCATGTATGAATGAACATATATTCAATATATTGTTTTTAAAAAAGGATTTTAAGAGGATATTATGAACAACTGTATTGAAACAAATTAGATAATCTAGATGAAAAAGTCAAATTGCTAGAAACATATAAACTATGTATGCTGACTCTCAAAGAAATAGAAGATCTCAACAGATCAATTACAAGTAAAGAAATTAAATCAGTAATCAAAACCCTCCCAACCACAAAAGACTAGGACTTGGCTTCAAAGGTGAATTCTACCAAACATTTCAAGAAGAATTCACACCAACACTCCTCAAAATCTTCCAAAAAATTGAAGAGGGATCACTCCCTGACACAGTCTATGAGGTCAACATTATCCTAATTCCAAAGTCAGATAAAGATACCCCAACTAAAGAAAATTACAGGCCAGTATCCCTTATGAATATAGATGCAAACATCTTCAACAAAATACTAGCAAACCAAATCCAACAGTATATTAAAAGAATTATACCCCATAATCAAGTGGGATTTATCCCTGGTATGCAAGGGTGGTTCAACATAAGAAAATCAATTAAGGTAATATGTCACATTAACAGAATGAAGGTAAAAAAAACATGTGATCATCTCAATTGACACACAGAAAAGACATTTGACAACATCCAGCACCACTTCTTGATAAAAACATTTAGAAAACTAGGAATAGAAGGAAGCTTCCTAAACGTGATAAAGGACATATATGTCCAGAGCAGTTAGGCAAAAAGAAAAAAGAAACACAGAAAAAAATGGCATCTAAATTGGAAAGGAAGAAGTAAAAATCGCCCTATTTGCAGATGATATGATCCTATATATGGAAAATCCTGAAAATTCCACAACAAAACTACTAGAGATAATAGATAAATTCAGCAAAGTGGTGAGGTACGAGATCAATATGCACAGGTCTGTTATGTTCCTAAACACTAGTAATGAACAATCTGAAGAGGAAATTAAGAAAACAATTCCATTTACAATAGTAAGTAGAAGAATTAAACACCTAGGAATAAATCTAACCAAGGATATAAAGGCCCTATACAAAGAAAAATACAAGACATTGCTAAAAGAAATCAAATAAGACATAAATCGAAGGACATTCATGTTCATGGATTGGAAGATTAAACACTGTCAAGATGCCATTTCTACCCCAAAGTAATTTACCAATTCAAGACAATCCCAATCAAAGTTCCAACAGCCTTCTTTGCAGAAATGGAAATGCCAATTATTGAATTAAGTTGGAAGGGTAAAGGGCCCCAAATAGCCAAAAACATCTTAAAAAGGAATGAAGCTGGAAGACTCACACTTCCCCATTTTAAAATTTATTACAAAGCTACAGTGGTCAAAACAGCATGGTACTGGCACAAGGGCAGTAATATAGACCAATGGAATCAAACAGAGTTCAAAAATAGACGGTCACATCTATGGCCAATTGATTTTTAATAGGGTTCCAAGTCCATTAAATGGGGAAAGAACAGTCTCTTCAACAAATAGTACTTGGAAAACCGGCTATCCGTGTGCAAAAGAATGAATCTTATGCCATATACAAAATTTAATCCCAAATGAATCAAAGACCTAAATATAAGAATTCCAAACTGCAAAACTCATGGAAGAAAATATAAGGAAGCATCTTCAGGACCTTGTGTTAGGCAATGGTTTCTTAGACTTTAACACCAAAAGCACAAGCAATAAAAGAAAAAAATAGAAAAATGGGACATCATCAAAATGAAAACTTTTGTGTTTCAAAGAACTTCATCATGAAAATAAAAAGACAACCCACAGAATGGGAGGAATCATTTGGAGACTGCATATTCAATAAGGGTTTATTATCCAGAATATGTGAAGAAATCCTACAACTCCACAACAAAAAGACAAACAATCCAATTAAAAATGGGAAAAGACTTGAATACATATTTCTCCAAAGAAGATATGCAAATGGACAAAATCGTATGAAAAGATGTTAACGTTACTAGCCATTAGAGAAATGTAAATCAAAACCACAATGAGATACTACTTCACACCCACTATAATGGTTACTATTAAAAAATGGAAAATAACACGTGTTTAATAGGATATGGAGAAATAGGAACGTGTTCACTGTTGGTGGGAATGTAAAATGGTGTAGCTGCTGTGGAAAACAGTTTGGCTGTGTCTCAGGAAGTTAAACATAGAATTACCATATGACCTGGCAATATCACTTCGAGGTATACACTCAAAAGATTTGAAAGCAGGGTCTCGAACAGATATTTACACACCAATGTTCATAGCATTATTCACAATTGCCAAAAGATGGAAGCAACCCAAGTGTCAGCAAATGAATGGATAAACATTTTGGTATATACATAAAACTGGAATATTATTCATCTGTAAATATGGAATGAAGTTTAGATGCTTCTTTGAAGACATGGTTTTGAATGAAATATGCCAGTCATAAAGGGACAAATATTGTTGGATTTCACTGATAAGAAATAATTAGAATAAGAAAATTCAGAGTCAGAAATTAGAATACAGGTTACTAGGAACTTGGGTGAGAATATGAAATGGGGAATTAATGCTTAGCTGGTACAGAATTTCTATTTGGGGTAACAGAAAGGTTTTGGTAATGGATGATGGCGATGGTAACACAACAATGTGAATGTGATTAACACCAGTGAATTATATATTTGAATTATAGGTTTTATATGTGTTACTAGAATAAAAAAAAATTTAACCCATAGGACTGTACAACTCAAACCCTAATGTAAACTATTGACTATAGTTATATACAACTATATACCATTCTTCCATCAATTGAAACACAGGCACTGCACTAATCCAATTTTTAACAATAGGTGGTAGTATATGGGGACTCTGTATTTTTTGCATTATACTGCAAACCTACAACTTCTCTGATAAAAAAAATTAATGGAAAAAAAATTTAGGCCATCACTTTGGTTTAGGAGTCCAAACAGAGACAGCAAGATGGATGGTCTAATGCATGGGAGGAAATTAGACCATTTAGCATTATTTTACTCTGGAATAAAGCAAAATTATTAGAGAATTTATTGAGACAATCAAACCCTCTATGAAATCTGAGCAACTTCACATTTTAACCTATGTGTGCCAAGGAGCAAAAGGGGACTATGTATGAAATTAATGACCAGGGAAATTAGTAAAAATATGAATTACTATTTCACTTAGCATATTGATAAAGTATAGAATAGTGTGTCAAAGATTATAGTAGGGAAATCCTGGAAGCATATATTTTTGTGACTATTAATTATATTTGTCTCCACTAGTTTAAAAACAAAGATTATTCTATTAATCTTCTTGTGGGTAATCTGAAACCATCAAAAATCAGGACATTAGTTGATTATCTACAAGAGAGATCACATTTGTTTCCTCCGTTCAGCAATATTGTCTTTGAACACATCCCCATTGGGTTTTGTATTATGGAGCCAATGGCCAACTTATTTTGGAAATATGAGATATTGGCTACTAAATGAAACAGGATACCTGGTGAGGGGGACCAAAGATCTGATCATTCATGGGAGATATTTATTTTTCATGGAAGATTTTTCTTTAAAAGAATCTCCTGAACCTTGATCAGGAAGACCAGTATATTTCCCAGGGACCTGAAAACTCTGTGTAAAATAACCTCAATTGAGGATGAGATAACATCTATCTCCAGGTCAAAGAGATGGTATACTGTGTTCCAGGACACTGGTTCCTTTTTGTTCCCATTGGAATAAGATAAAGTCAGATACTTGGCTTCAAGTGACTGTCTGTACCGGTCATATACCCCAAGGTTTATCTATGGCCTAATGTCAATCAATAGTCTGGAGGGCAGTAGCTATTCCTACGCAACAACAATGCTTTATTCTTAACTGATAGCTGACATCCTCTTTAAGAGCTATTAGCACATTGAAAACTTCCAACAATTAACCTTTGGATGTGTGTGTGTGTGTATGTGTATGGATAAATAAGCACAATTAATGTCTTTATCAGGGTCAACGCCTGAACATTTTATTGTTCTCATACCCTTCATTAGTACATAGAGTTTCTATTTATTTGCTGATCATGCCTGGATTTTAGGCACAGTGTATATATTTAAAAATTGTAGAACAACCTTATGACAACTTTAATAGAATTAAAATGCCTAAGCAGCCCTCTCTATACCATTCTTCCTTTGCGTATCTAACTTCTGAAAAACACACATCCACTTTGTAGTGTTCAAGTAAGTAGCCTTAAGCTGGAAGCAAGATTGAAGGTCAAATAAGAGAGGAAATCTTAAATCAATCTGATGCATTTCATTTTGCAGAATTTTTTTTTTTATCATACTTACCTCTATCAAAAATCAGCCTGTCTTTGGGGCTGGCTGTATAGCCCAGTGGATAGGGCACCGGTACACCACATGGGAGGCCCCAGGTTCGGTTCCCGGGGACCTCTCCAAGCGGGCAGACCGTCTGAGAAGGCAAAGCCGCCGTGGGCAGGGCAAAAAACCGCCACGGGCAGGGAAAAGCCGCCATGGGCAGGGCAAGCCGCCTGCGAATGGAGAAAAAGCCACCCGGGAACAGAAGCAGACCCGCCCACAAGCAGGGCAGAGCTGACTGCGTGGTGACCTGGCTTGGCGCGTCCCCGCAGCCGGGGGAGACAGAGCAGACACAGAAGATCGCAGAGAAATGAACACAGAAAGAGCAAGCAGAAAAGAGGGGGATATGTAACAACAACAACAAAAAAATCAGCCTGTCTTTACAGTTTACTTTTTACCTGGAGTAAAAATTAGAGTTTGCACATATAAATATAGGGGGGGAAAGATAGTTTAGCACACCGTTTTATCACTGCCAACTTGGTGGTTTTCATAACAGAATCCCACATATTTTGAGAATGTCATTATTGCCTTGCAATTGTTGATAGAGCAGAGTGGAGCAAGCCTGCCTCTACCAAAGGCCAGAGGGAGAAACTGAATGACCAGGGAAGGATGGAGTGTGACCTCCTTGTGATTAAACCCTGAAAAAGATAAACTGAGTCAAGATAGTGGCCAGAGAGGGAGGGAAAAAGTTGCACACTTAGAGCTCAGTCATATTTCCTGAGATTTTTGTTCCCCCTCCTTCCTATCCTGATGATGCCAAGGTTGATAACTGCTCTTTAGATCAGAGCATCAATATGCTTTCTTCAGTACAATCATTAAGGTCGGGAGAAGACTGGGTCTTTTGTAGTGATGCAGAGATGCACTTCTGTTTATTCTTTTGTACTTAAGGGCAGAAAATGGCAAAGGGAATTTACTCTGGATTTTAACATCTGTCAATACCTGGGCAGAGATTTTCAGCAGCTGAAGTCAATCAGTTTCTGGAAAGTGCTAAGCAACCATACCAAGTGCTCCCAACTAACATTACCTCCGAATGTGCATGACCAGGCATATTTCAATATGCTCTGCCAGGCGGTGCTAGTAATGCGAGCAATATGCAGCTCACTTTACTTGCTGACTGGCTTAAAAAGGAAAATTAAATACATTTCTCATAAGGATACTTTGTGGAATTTTTCCACATCATTAAATAAAATGTAGCCCTGGTTTAAAGGTATTTCCTGAGAGAAAACATCTCTTAACCTAAACTAAACTGAACTATGTGAAACAGTCTGCCTGTACACACTATAATATTTTTTTCCTGATTACATGTAATAGGTCTTCTATCATCCTGCAAGCTTGCCCATATCATTGAATTGTTTCATGGCCATCCCTCCAAAATTGACTGCAAACTTTTTAAAGCAGTTCTCGGGAAATGGGTAGTTATTCAATTTTCTCCTCATAGTTACAAAAGCCTGGATGGTATCGGAAATGACATTTCTGAAATAATTAAGAAAAATAATGACATGCTTTCTTCGCCTAGGTACATACTTCTTTCACAACTTCAATATAACAAGCTATAACACTACTTCCTTATTGCTTGAGTAAGGAAGATAAGCTCAAATATGACAGACAAAACATGAAATGCTATAAAGGAGTGCAAAATCAAATGGGAATCTTTCTTGTTTGCCATTGGAATGTGTATTTTCACCTTCTTCCCAAGGAAGGGACCGTGCTTCCCTAGTGACAGCTTAAATCCATTCAGGGTTTGGTTTTGCAACACCTGTTTAATTACTTTGGATCCCCCATGAGACGAATTGCCACTCCTACTTCATAAGTTCATGATTCCTACATAGCGACTGAGGTGCTGTGCAAGGTTTGTGTTCCCTTTTTTGTTTCCTGTTGGAATAGCCTCATGAGGTGTTCTGATTTTTTTCAAGAGACTCTCATGGCCTCTTCGTCTCAGTCAGGATTTTTCTATTAAAAAGAAAGAAAAAAAATAAATAAAATGATCCTTATAAGAAGATACCACACATCTTCTGTTTAATCCCAGGAGCCATCTAGCCAATTTGAAAGTCAACATCAGAAGGAAAGGTAATGCTTTTTTGTTTTGTTTCAATCTGAACTCTCACAGTTCAAATTGAATCAAGAAGCAAGAATTTCAAACTAAGTGATGAGCTGAAATAAAACTGGGAGACATTCGTTTTACAAGGTTGTGTGGGAGAACTGCTGAGTATACCCTGAGAGAAATGTAAAGGAGGGATATTGTTTTCACAGGAGGTTACAGCTACACAACAATCCACAAAGCATTGTATAGGAAGAGAACATACACATCTCCCAAAGCATAATCTGTACTGCTCGAGTAGGGTGAAATATGTCAGCATGGGGCTTTAGGAAGAACTCTGGGAGTGGGATGCCCTCAGAAATAAAAACAAATCTGAGTTCAAAAATCTTACTGATTTTTGTGTCCATCTGGCAACAACACACACCCGTGTGTACGCGCACACACACACAATCCGTGTGCCATAGGGACAAGGGTGCTGTGTATAAAGAGAAACATGGAACAATTTTCTCTTTGGGGTACTGGATCAAATTCCCAGTCTCCTAACTAGGTTAGGACTTTGTCTCTGCTCTGGGCATTGCCTTGTGGCAAAGAATAACCTTCTGCTCCATTCCTAGTCCCTGAAAAAATAAAACCTTCAAGGAGAAAGAATGTCCTATTGTTGGAGCAGAATTATTCCTCCAGCGTCTCAAAGAGGAGGTATTTTTGGCATCTGGGAAAAGATTGTGTCCAGAGGGGCTTCTTAGTTTTACAGCTGGGTCCACTCAAACCAGTCCAACAAGCCAGCATTACATAGAGGAGCCCAGCCAAACACAGGCACTTCAATCATGCTCAATTCACTTGGGTTCTGGTAAATGAAATAAAACCCCAAAGCTTGGCTTTTTATTTTTCTTAGGGCAAAGTCCATTTAGAATTGATATAATCGCTTGCTATGGTTACATATGCCACATTTATTTTTAAATAGCTCTACATCCCAAGGGCTCCTGATTTCCATCCACATGGCAGGTAGAAAGGCTGCAGGAAAATGATTTTCAACAGAGTCTACATTTTACCAGGCTCAAAAAAAGCACATCTTGAGATGCACACCAAGGTTGGTAAGGAGTTGGGCTACTTGTTAAAGTGGTCAGGGTGCATCCTGCAGAAGGGTGCTCAGCTGAGAGGATGGCTAAGGTTTGAAATTCACTCCACAATTTGCTTGCAAAGTTGCTCATCTTAGTATGGGATTGCAACTGCTTAGACACAGAGGCCTCTTTTTCTATTCTGTTTAGCCCACTCGTGGCTGTTGTGCATGCGGGGTTGTGTGCACAAATCACCTGGTGGGCTAGTGGTGGCCCTGATTAGAAATCCCAGGTCTCTTCTCGAATCGAGTGGAGGTGGATCTGTCAGAGGATGTTTCTTTGCTGAGAGAGGCCTCAGGTAGGGACTTTTCTTGGCTCTTTTCAGAGCCTGGCTAAGTTTCAGACTAACGTGAGGAGACGACACCAGCTCTCCTGACCTTGTTTTCCCTGCTTTGGGGCTGAATGGTACTTTGTGCTTCTGTGAAGACAATTTACCATATTTTGCCTAATGTTACTATAGCTTGGTAGTTTCCCTCCCTCCCTTATTAGTTCTTGCAGCCAGGGTCACTCATCCTTGAATGCTACATGGAGTTCAACTGAGTCTTGCTTAGTTAATGTTTTATTTAATTCAGAGATTATAAACCATGACCTGCAGACCAAGCTGGCTGATCATGTTTCGTTTGACCCAAACAGAATTTAACACATTATGAATTGGGTTGTATGTTTTATACAAAGGCTTATGTTTACAAATGGAGGATTCCACATTAAAATCAGCATTTCTAGTTTCTTTGGAAAAACTGGAAGTACTGACAGCACCGGGCTTGCTTTGTCTTGTGGGAACAATCAGCTGGAGCAGAGTAGCTGCTGCTCCTTTTGACCTGCTGTGTTCTTTAGGTCATGGGATCACCATAGTGCCCTATTCCTTCCGTTGAATTATCTGCCTTGCTCCTCCAGGCATATGGTTTAATTGAATTGGAGTCCATTGGAATAAATGATCCAATAATCTCCTTCATATTCCTTGCTGGGGCCCAATGCACAGGGTTAACAACATCTTTTCTTCCTTATCGTCCTTGGTAGATGACTTTCACATGTGCACCACACTCCCGACGGTGCTGTCAGGGTGATTCTAGCTGTAACAAGACCGTGAGATGGAGCCCGGAAACCTCTCTTCTTACAAAAAGAAAAGCAAATACTTTGCAGGTTTCAGAAAAACTATTACTGGTTGCAAATTTCTTGTGATATCTCACAACTGATCATGACACACCTGTGAGGAGTGAAAGTGCAGTGGAGAACAGCTCTTGTAGCTGAAAAAGGAAAATCAGAAACAAGTTTAGAGAATTGTATTTATAAATCATGACAGAAAGGAAGTGTCAATAGAACTGCCAAATAAATAGTTTTAGGGCAGAATAAGTCCTAGGTTCACTAACTTCAATTCAGTTTCCTACACATGTACTTGTGGCCAGGGCCAGCCCACAAAATGGGAGAATTTGGCAGCCACTTGCTTGTTGTGATTGGCCTGGCAAGGAATATCTACTATTAGACTCACTTCCAGGATTTAGGTAAAGACGGCATTGTCTCTAGAAAATTCTTGAAGACAAAAAAGACCCAAAGGTCTCTCAGACACTTTCCTAGAACTCAAATTAGGACTGTTGTCTTAGATTAGTAGTTTGTACCAAGAGCCTCACCAGGCAAAGGGCAGAAGTCTTGGGTACACTTCAGGAGGGGTGGGGAAGGCTGGGAGCTCAGCAGTAATAGGTGGGAAAGCAATGATTCTGGGGGTGCCGGGGGGTCTGGAGTATAGAACCAGGTAAAGGACTGACAGGGAACCCTGGGGTGCTGGGTGCTGACTTAAGAAAAAAGGTTCATGGGTTGAGCTTTTGAGAAAGAAGTCCAGAGAAGGGAAGAAATCAATGGAGGTTGATTATACTATAAATTCTTTCCAAAGTTGGCCTTGTTAGTGATTTTGAAATTCACCAGTGTTGTAAGGGTTCTTTTAAAGTACGGTTGATAGATCGCCTGAGAAGCCAGCCCTCACGTGTGGAGCAAATGGAAAGTCAGATGGTCGTCTGTAATGTAGAGTGTGGTTTTTGTCCTGATCATCAACCTGTTTTTCAGGACTTTTAATAGGGTGACTGCCATTTTGCCTGAGAGCAAACGATTCTTAGGGGAAAATACGGAAAATCTGATGTTTCTAGGAATGTGATCCCTGAAGGGCAGAGTAAATGGATCAGATGGTACTTTTTTCTTTGTAGGCTGCATTATTTACAAGTCATCCTGAACTAATTAGCAACTTCTACCAAGAATTAGGTATTCATTACTCTTTCCAGGTTCTGGCTTCTTCAAATTCCAAGTGGAAGAATTTTGAAAGAAAGAGAAGGGATTGCGGGGGCTTTTAAAAATGTAGTATAGGCTAATGGTTTTAGTCAATCTCTTCAAAACATTTTACCGCCTCTCAGAGAGACTTAAATTCCAGCTGTCTGAGGCTGCCTAATTACTGAGGTAGTGTTAAAAGTTGTTCTGTGCTCACGGACGACAGAGGGAATAAAAGCAGTGAACCACAAAACTGTGTTAGGAAAGTTTACTTTTCATGGTCATTGAATTAGAGAAGGAACAAGCTCGCTCTGGTCCATCTCTGTCTGTCTTCGTGTCACCCTGGGCCTCCCTGCCACAAAAGGAGAGCCACTTGTCAGACCCAGGCATCTTTTCCACCGGAGGGGAGCTGCCAAAACAGAATAATCCTTGATTAGAAAAAAAGGTTAGAAATTTCTAATTCTCACTTTCCAGCCACTTGCTTAAAATGTGACAATTGTGTTTCTGGGGTGTTCTTCTATAGACACAAGGGTAGAGCACACAATGCCTGGCTTTTTCCCCCTCTGTGGAAATGGAGGGTAAGCAGAAGTCTTGCAGGCGGCCCTATCTGCAGCCCAAAGGAATGCAATGATTTCAGGAAAGAGCTCTACTTTTTTTTTTTAATTGCAAAAAAGAGTGAGAAGAAAATGCTAATAGTTGCAGCTAGAAAATATGCCTGGGAGAATGGCCTTTATCATCTGCTTTTGAAGTAGGGGCTGAAAAAGATGAAGCCAAAGAGAGGACTCAGAGGGCCGAGAGCGCATGGAGCGCTGTGGGCACCGGGACACAATTGATACCGGAGGGAGAAGTTGTTCTGTAAAGTCATTTCAAACTTGCTCAGTGATTTGGTACGAATAACTTCAATGGTCTTCTTAATGGTATATTCCTGTTTCATCTCCAGACAAGAATGCAAGAGATGTTTATAAAGGTCTCAGCCTCTGTTTAGGAATGTCTAAGTACATTCTGGTAATTACCTTGACTTTGATACAATGCAGTGCTTTCTCTTGGTAAAATAAATAAATGAGTGAAAGATCCTGGAATGCTCTTGCCTTTGAGATCTCTGCCTCTTAATAGCAAACTGAATTATTTCAGTGGATATTATTAGAGTTTGAAGGGTTTTTTAAAAACCTGGTGACTGGTTTTCCTGTTAATAAATAATTTTTAACATTCATCAATAAGAGTTCAAAGTGAAAAACTGTTTATTAATGCAGTATGTATTTCTTCTCATGAAACAAAACATAGATGTGTTCCACATAAAAATGTCCACATTTTGAAAATATTCTTACCATAATCTGCATCTCGGTTTCTCACTTTATTGTAAGATATCCTTAATCACATGGCACAGTCAATAGAGAGCAGAAGTTCAACTTCCATACCTGTGAATGAATGGCATTCGACTACTCTTTGCTGTTTTTATGCATGCCTCTTCCCTGGATCCCAGAAAAGAAAGAATGAGGTTGCATTGCCATTTAGCTGAAAAGTATCACAGGCTAATAAATATCAGATATACTATTTCCCGCTCACGTCCCTGTTTCCTGACATTTCAGCAGTTGTGTTGTCTGTGAAAGGGGATGGCCTCACATCAGACCTGGAGATATGAAAGGAAGTCTGAAACAAACACATTTAAGGATTTGACATGGACATTGAATTTCATTAATATAGAGCAGTTTCTTTATACTAACAATGGACCTTTTTTTTTTTTAAAGGAAGAACTGGGGATTGAACCTGGGACCTCGTATATGTGAAGTAGGTGCTCAACCACTGAGCTATACCTGCTCCCCCACAATTGACCTCTTTTTAAAGAAAGGCTCTAGGATGCCATTTCAATTTGGTAACAGTGAGTAAGAGGTTCTAGAACAGCATTCTCCCATAAAATAGGCCTGAGATAATAAACTCAAAAATAATAAACAAAATACACTTTAAGGAGGTTGGCCATTGCCAAGCAATCATTGAAATAAAGGCTTAAGCCAATCTATTCTCAATCTGACTTTGGGCACTTTAACATAATTTTTAATACTATAGTGGCAAAAAAAAATTTTTTTAACTTAAAAATACATACAAATATAAAGAGGAAAACTTACTTGTAATCTACCACTCAGAGATAATCACCATTAGCATTTTGAAATATGTCCTTTCAGATTTTTAAATGAACATAAAATACTATTTTTGCAAATTCTGGGTCCTGCTGTTTTCATAATATTGTACGCTGTTTTTTATTTAAAGTTAAATCAACTCTCTATATAACATATAGTAAGCTATATGGTATTTAAAAATTAACATTCTTTTTTTTTTGCAAGTGAAAATTGCACCTTTACGTGGTTAAAGAAATCAATACCCTGCAAAATGCTATATGATATGAAGGAACTCTCTCTTCCATCCTAGACACCGGTTTCACTCCCTAGGGTTAAGTAACCATGGCCAACAGTTTCTTACAGATTTTGGTTGTTAATAACTGAGCTATATTTTCTTACTAAATTAGCATCACACTAATGGCAATGAACAGAATTTTGGTAAATGTAAAGAGGAAATGTCCCGGGCTGTACTTTTAAGAAATGTGAGGTCAATTCCATTGTTAATGTAG
>PVKH010000613.1:0-35996 GCA_004027955.1 Chaetophractus vellerosus
ACCCTGGAGACATCAGCAGCTGTCTTGCTCCAACACGTGGACTTTGGTGAGGGAAGAACTTTATGCTTTGTGGCCTGGTAACTGTAAGCTTCTACCCCAAATAAATACCCTTTATAAAGACTGACCACTTTTTGGTATATTTCAAAAGGCACCCCTGTGGCTGACTAAAACAATATTCTTTTATTTTTAAAAGATATTTAGATTACATAAATGTTCATAAAAATATAGGGGATTCCCATATACCCTGTTCCCCACATCTCCCACATTTTCCCAAATTAACAACATCATTCATTAGTGTGGTACATTCATTGCAATTGATGAACACATTTTGGAGCATTGCCAGTAAGCATGGATTATTCTTTATAATGTACTTTACACTCTCTCCCACACAATTCTGTAGATTATGACAGAATCTGTATCTGTTACTGCAATGTCATTTAGGATAATTCCCAAGTCCTGAAAATGCCCACATATTACACCTGTTTTTCCCTCTCCCTGCCCTCAGAACCTCCAGTGGGCACTTGACTTTGTAGTTGATGCTAATTTTGCAGAAGATGGCTGCCACAATTTGATATAGTTTGAATTTAAGAAAAGAGTAGAATTAAAATTAGACTCATTTATAATTTTCCTACACATGGCTCTTATGCCCCTTTTATTTGAACCTATAATTTGTACTACAACCAGTCAATATGTGTTCCAGAGGCTTAAATCTTCCTGCTGTTCATATGCCGGTTGAGCGCTGAATATCAGCAGAGTTGTGACCAGCACCTACTCTCCAGTTCATCGCACTTCCCATAACAAAAGGATGATGATGCACAACATCCATCCCAGAAAACAGAAAGTATTTTCAACTGCAAGCAGGACTCTTCCAGCCGTATGCTGGAGATCTAAACCCCCTCTCAATCAGAAGCAGAGTGGGCATCACCATCCCCAAATCTGCAAGACTGAGGAATGAACAAACCTAAGGGAGGCATGCAACTATAGAGCAAACAATCTTATTATTATTCTAGAAATGGAAGAACTTGTAAAATTGATATGAAGGCAGTGGTCACCAGAGGTTCTGAGGAGAGAAAGGGAAGAATAGGTGAAAAATGGGACCATTTGGGAAGATAGGAATCCGTCTGCATGGCATTGTGATGATGGATACAGGCCATTATACATTTTGTCAAAACCAATAAAATTGTGCAGTTCAAAGTGTAAACCATAATATAAACTATAGACCGTGGTTAGTAGCAATGCTTCAATATGTATTCATTAATTGTAACAAATGTACCGCACTAATGAATGATGTTCTTAATGGGGAAAAGTGGGGGAGTGAGGTGACATATGTGGTAATCCCCTATATTTTCTCTTTTTTCCTAATAGTATTTTCTTTTTATATATATACTTTTAAATTTTATTAAATATACTTAGATTATATAAATGTTACATAAAAAATACAAGGCATTCCCATATGTCCCAATCCCTATGCATCCCACACTTTCTCTCATTAACAACATCCTTCATTAGTGTGGTATATTTGTTATGATTGATGAACATGTTTTGGAGCATTGCCACTATGCATGGATTCTAGTTTACATTGTAGTTTACAGTCTCTCCCGCATAATTTTGTAAATTTTGATAAGATATAAAATGGCCTGTATCTGTCTTTACATTGTCATTCAGGACGATTCCCAAGTCCCAAAAATATGCAAATATTATACCTATTTTTCCCTCTCCCTCGCCCCAGAACCTCCAGTGGCCACTACCTCCACATCAATGACAAAAGTACTCCCATTGCTAGAATCACAATAAGTCTAAAGTAGAATAACAGTAAGTCTACTCTAATCGATAGTTCATTCATTGTTCCTTAGGATTATGGGATGGTGATGCCCACTCTCCCTCCAACTGAGAGGGGACTTAGATCCCATTGGGCAGATGGATGGGACTATTTTGCTTGCAGTTGCAGAATCTCTGTTCCTTGGGATGGCCATATCCATCATCCTTTCCTTGTTGGTTGTCCTGGGTGAGTCCAATGATCTGGAGAGTAAGTGTTGCAACTCTTTTGAGATTCAGGACATACCTGGCACATGGACAGCCTAAAGATTTAAGTCTCCTGGACATACATATATCAACTCTAGTAGTAACTACAGGTTTAAATAGAAGGGGCAGAAGAGCCATGTGTAGGGAAACCACAATGGAGTCCAACTCTGTCACAATGGGGAGCCTAAATTCCAAAGTAGGGCCCACTGGCAGGACACCAAACTCCTGAGCTGTCAGCCCTGCCTAGAGTGTCTGGATGTCTCCAGAGCCCTCAGTAGCCCCACTATTTGATGCAATATTTACTGTGGCAGTCAATGGGATCCTGCTGAGACATGCATAAACATAACCTCTGGGATGACCTGTCAAGTCACTTTGAAGTCCCTTAGCCATAAAAAATCTTTTGTCTTTACTCTTTCCTCCTTTTGATCAAGGTTTTATTCCAGTTGCATTAATAGTTGGTGCTTGGTAGTAATCCCTCTGTGCAATGGAGGCTCATGCCTGGTATCATGGCCCACACTGGGGGGAAGGTAATGCATTTATATGCAGAGTTTTGTTTAGAGAGAGCCACATTTGAGCAACAGGAGGCTCTCAGGAGGTAACTCTTAGGCATTCTATAGTACTAGGCTAAGTTTCAATTTCAAAAGTCAATGTTCATAAGCACAGTCTTCAATATCAAGGATTTATCAATGGTCCATGATTCTTGCTGTCCCATTAGAGAATGTGGCAGAGTTCCCCAGGATGAGAATTCTATATTCTTTCAGCTAGTGTGTGAATCTCCACCCACCATGACAATGCCCCATGAACAATTGAACACATTCATATGCCTCATAGGTATGTCTCAGGTGAACCTCCTCCCATGCATCCCCCATCACCGACAACCCTCAACAATGATCCTCCCCTGCCACAGTTGCAACCCTTCTGGGATCCAAAACTTCTTCAAAACTGAAGCCAACAAAATAACTGACTACAGTTAATAAGAAAATGAAATAATAATTATAGTTTAAAAAAAACAAATGAAATACAATTTTTAAATGGAATAATAAAAAGAATATAATTTTTTAAAGATTTATTTTTTATTTATTACATATCCCCCCCATTTTTGCTTGTTCTTGCTGTGTTCATTCTTGCATTCTTCTGTGTCTGCTTCTCTCCCCCCACTGCAGGGACCCACCAAGTCAGCTCATCGTGCGGTGGCCAGCCTGCTCACAGCAGCTTGCCCTGCTCACGGGGCTTGCCCTGCCCATGGCAGCTTGCCCTGCCCACAGTGGCTTGCCTTCTCAAGGTGGTCTGCCCCCTCAAGGAGGCCCCAGGAACCGAACCCGGGGTCTCCTATGTGGTAAACCGGCGCCCTACCAATTGAGCTACAGCCGGCCCCCTAAATTTTTAAAAACTTAAAAATATATTTTGACATTGTGTCTTTCATCACTATAAAATCTATTGTCATGTATGTACAGTGATATGTTTTTTCATTTATTCTCCCAGTGTCTTCTTTTTTTACATTTTGTCTTCAAAGAAGCTTTAGGTTATAGAATAGTCACATAGAGAATATAGAGGATTCCCATGTACTGACCACCCTCCCCCTTATCCTCTTTACTTTACTAATAATATTTTACATGTGGATGGCACATGTGTTACAATTGTACAAATATTGAAACATTGCTACTAACCACAGTCAATGTTTTACATGATGGTTTACATTTTGGACCATACACTTTAATAAATTTTGGTGGAATTTAACATAGCCTTTATCTATCATTGCACGATCATATAAAACATTTCCATCACTCCAAAAATGCACCATGTTCCACCTATTTTATTCCTTCCTCCCCCTCACCTCAAGACCCACTGTAACTATGAAGCTTCACTCCTTGAAGAACAAGATTCATAGTTAAGCGCAACATTGACGGCTTGACATAATGGACTGTCCTCCTCTAGCAGGCACTGCCTATGATCTCGAGAGACTCCTGCGCTTATACTTGAGAACATAGCAGGACTCCCCAGGACTCCAGGTTGGGGTTCCCAACCCTGTATTTTCAATGTAACATTTATGTAATATAAAGCTTCTTTTAAAATAAAATCGAATAAAAGTTTAAAAAATTACTCTCATTTTTAAATTAAGTGATTAATTTTTAAAGTTGTAATTCAATTAAGTATTTAATGTTAAATATGTTTTTTAAAAACTATGTGATGTTTTCAATTGTGACAGTGATCCTTGATGGCATTTAGAAGTTAAATGAAAGGTCCTTTAATGTAAGTTTATGTAAAATACTATGTAGTTAATAAAGGGAACATCTTCACATCATAAGTGGATTTTCTCCAAATTTATATAAGTTCCTTAATCACTCCAACATAGCAATTAAAAGCAGGTAGAAAAAGCCACCCTGTTCTTGATCATTAAGGGAAATACCAGGGAAAATCAAACCTGTAATATGTGGGAAGAGAGGGATGTTTTACATCATGCACAATTCTTCCAGGAATCATTAGCACCAGCTTTTCTCTGACAGTAAAATAAGAAGCATGTGATCTAACATAAATTGCAAGTTAGTCCAAATAACTTCACGCAGCCAAGGTAATATCTATTCAAAATTCACCTGGAAACTATAAGAAATACAGAGATATGTGCTCAGGAACACATCAGCCAGACTCTATAAAACAACCAAAAGAAAAAATATACAGGGTGATTTCTTTTCCAGAGAGTCAAAGAAGATTAAAATATATCAGCTAAGGCAGAATGTTAGAATTTGTTACTCTTCTGTGAAATTTCACACATTAAAAATTGGAGTAAATGGCAATTATTATTTCCAGGATATTAATGATATAAGCAAGAAATTTATACACAACCAAATATATCAAAAAGTAACATTTATATAATTATATGAAAACTGAATTATTTAATTTAAATTATTATATAATAAAATGGAAGACTCAGAAGTCGGTACATGTGCTATAGGTGAGCCAAAAAGAAGGTATATGTTGAGTATAAACTGGGAAAGATAAAGCTTTAAACTGAAAACACACAGTCAAAACTTGGAGATAAGCACAAGATGAATTAAAATAGTTAGAAACAGTTACCTCTGGAAATGGGGTTGAAAATACAGAGAAATAGGATTAGCAGAACACACCCAAGTAGGGTAAAGACATTGAGAAACTGGGAGGGTTAGCACCTAGGACAGGAAAGCTCACATATTAAAAACTAGGCAATATCCCTGGGGTAACCTTGCCTGCAATGTCTGTGTTTTCTCTTTTCAGCAAAGATATCTTTGTTTATAACTGAATTATTCATTGGCAGTAGCCTCATTGTCCTGCACAGATTTGAAATTCCATGGTTTGGAATCCAAAAGGCAATTGACATTCGGTGTATCTCATGCTTTACTGTGCATATATATCCCCTAAAATCCTTTTAACATGAGGATCCTGATTTAATAGATCTGGGATGCAGCCCTTGGTTGTGCTTTTCTACCAAGTCCTCAGGAATTACTGATGCTGCTGGACCAAGTATCCTAAAGCAGGATTAACAAGGTACTATTGTGGGTTTCAGCTTCCTAAGAGAAGAGCTTATCAAACTTTGATGCCTATGGTTATCACCTGGGGGTATTATAAATTTATGAACGCCTGTGGCACAAACAAGAACAATTAGGCTTGAATCTCTGGGGATGGGATCAGAATTTTTTAGACCCAGGTAATTTAAATGTTCAGAGAAGACTGGTATCCACTGCCTCAGAGTATCTGATGAAACATAGAAACATCCCCCTTTAAAAATGTCAGATATACACAAGAACAATAATTCTATATATTTTAATAAAATAGTTTTTTTCTTTTGTATATTTATAAACTCTAACAAAGGCTTATGATTCTCAGACTTTTTCTAGTAAATATTAGGGAATTGTAAAAGGGGAAAATACTTGAATTCCACTTAATTATAAGTTTTAATTTTGAGTGAGAAGGCAATAAAACTATGCAGTACACCTTGAAAGGCATTTAAATTTTCATTTCTTTCTCCCCTGAAAAAAAGAAAGATAAGGTAAAAAATTGGTTTCCTATTTTCCTTCAGACTGTCAGGATAGTTAGAATCCTTAACCTGTCCTGGAGTGTACTCTGTGCCTTCTGCCCTACCATTCCCCTCTCCAATTCTCCATCTTAGTTATATGTTCTATTTTATCATATAATTTATATCCATATAAAATTTAATATTTATTCATTTTTCCTTCATCTTTATCCCAGATTTCTTCCAGGGAATTCTAGCTCTTTTTTGCTTCTTGTTCTCTGTTGTGTCTCCAGAAGCTAGAAGTTTCTTGGCTAAAAGAATTCACTCAGAAGTATTTATCTAATAACTAAATAAAGAAAACTATTTTCAGGGAACCGGCTGTAGCTCAATTGGTAGGGCTCCAGTTTACCACATTCCCGGGGCCTCCTGGTGAAGGCAAGCTGCCACATGGTGAGCCGCCTCAGTGAGCTGCCTCAGTGGGATGACGCAGCAGGGAGAGACAAGCAGACACAGAAAAACGCAAAGCAAATGAACACAGCGCGCACAAGCAGCAAGGGGGTGGATATATAAATAAACAAAAATAAATCTTTTTAAAAATATATTTTCAAATGCTCATTCACAATGGACTTTTCTCTTTGATCTCCTACACTTTTAAAGGGTTTAAAATTATAATTGTTTAGCAAATACAGTCAGGGTGAATGGTGTGTTCCACAGAATAGTTTTAATAATCTATGTAATCAGGGTGTGCCCCTGGCATGATTTTTAGAACAGATTAGATCTGTTTTCCTACATAAAAGGAAGATAAAATAGGGGTGGCATTATACCAGAGAAGAAGCTGGAGAGTTCAGTTTTGGGAGAAGAGCAAAGTTCTATTTTGTGGAACCTGCCTAAGAATCTAATTGACCTCAGTGTGTCCTATACATTCCATTCTGGTGAATACACCATAAAATCAAATTTAAGTCAGTCTCACACAATTCTCATTTTATAACATGAGACAGGTTTTTCTAGAAAGGGATTATTTTAAAATCTTTAATTTTTTACTGTCTACTTTTTTTCCCCATTTATTTCATTTGTCTTGATCATTCTGCCACTTGTATTCAAAGAATATTTAATGTCTCCACCCTCCACTCATGTCATTCACTCCTCAATACTTACCAATTAAGCTAACACTGCCTCCACTTAAAGAGCACTGCTATTCAACAGATAAAATGAACCTATGGTGTAAGAAATTATGATAATGGTACTATTGGGGAAGGGGGAGAGTTAGAGGAAGAGGGCATGAAGAAGGCCCTCTTCTGGGATGCTGCAAGGTTTTCTGTTCTTGATCTGTGCTTGGATGTACTGATTTGATCACTGTGAAAATTCATTGAGCTATATATACACTTATGATTTGTACATTTTCCTGCATGTCTGATTTAATTAAATACAAAGATTAAAAAGAAATCTTCATGATCCTTATTCAAAAAAAAAAGAGCACTGCTATTGTTTGGCAAGTTTTCTAAAAATCTTCAAAGTCAGTAAATGTTTCCTCATACTACATGTTCCTGAACAAATTCAACAATTTCCTCTGGAAGCTGTCATTTCCTGGCCTAGATCGCAATACTATCCAACTTGCTCTGGCCACTATTTCTTTGCACTTGAAGAATCTTTCTCAAACATTACATATTGGAAATCCTAAGGTCTCAATATCAGCCATTCCTTTCCTCTTTACTCTCTACTTAGACAACTTCTCCTGCTTCTCTGATCTAATATATGATTTCTGTGTTCTTATCACCCAACTCTCAAGTCCAAATCTCATATCTGAGCCCCAAATTTGAACATAAAATTCTCCAATGGGATATCTGAGAGGTTTCTCATCAGTTCCTCAGATGGATTTTTGCCAAAATTGCTGTTCTATAATAATTCAAACCATAAAGGATGATCTTAGCTGCCACCTAGGGACTGAAATATGGAGAAAATATAGATTCAAACATCTTTCTCTCTCCCGGGACAACTGCCTGCAACTAATCAGTCTAATAATTTATCAATGAATGTTGTTCCCTCTATTTGAAATATTTTACCTCTATCTCTCTCCTATTCTATTACCTGGTGATGATTTATGAGCTAATTCCTAGTTATTTTCCTAATATTTTAATTTATAATGATTCCTCACTCAAGCCTTCTCTTCACTATCCTCAAATGTAAAGCTTAATTTTTTTATAAAATCATGTCCATTTGGTTCATATACTGAGAAAAATTGTAATGCAATCATAATTGTATTAAATTTTATTTCCATTAATGCAAGGGAATGTAATTTAGTCTCAAAATAGCATGATAAGCCCATATCACTAAGCCAAGCATTTCAGCAGTTTAATTATATCTGACAAATAAATAACTAAATAATTGAGTTTTTTCTTTCTGCCTTCTTATCTCTTGTATTCTCCATTCTTCCCTCTCCCAGTTTTACTGACAAAACCCTATGTCAGGAAAACAGCATCAAATTCTTAATAGCCACCAATATCAATCTTAATTACTTCATTCGAGTCTTCAGCAAGAGACTCTTTAACAGCCACAAATATAAGCATATAACTCTTTAAAGTCTTCACCTGGTCTCCATGAGCATTAAAAGGACCTCTGCAATTATGATTTTCTGTCCCTAAAATCTGCCAGCCTGCCTCCCACTCTAAGCCAGTCTACACAGTCCACTTTCATCCTTCTGCTGTCAGTTTCTGAGAGTACAGCACTTCCTGAGATCTCTCTGGGATGTTATAGTACTTCTCTCAGGCTAAAAAAAATTCTAATCTGACTCAAATCTACATAGAATTTTTTGAAATGTTTAAAGCCTCAGCTAAATTAGCCATCGTTTACAAGAGCACTTTCCTATATCTCAAATGAAGTCCCTCAGTATGAGCAAAGGCATGAGGATTACTTTTGAGATTTTTTTAGGAGGCAGAACAAAGGATGCAATCAGTTTTGCTAATTGTGTCTGTATAATTAACCTAATTAGAGTAAAAATATTTTGTTAAAGAAGTATAACTTGATTAGACTTATCTTGATTTGCATCCAAGTTAATCAGGAATGTCTTCTTTGGATTATATTACTCATGAGGATATCAATGTCATGAAAACAGTTCACCATGAAAATGGTGGGTTTTCCTAGAAAAAGCATCTCTGAGATCTTGTCTTGCATTACAAAAGGCAGATGCAGCAAGAGCTATTTGGGGAAGCTGAGAGCATGCTCTATCATCAGGAACATAGGAAGGTACATGCCTTGCTAGTTGTGGTTATGCCCAGGGCAGGACTGACTGGGCTGGCAATTTAAAGGAGAAATTATGACTAGTATAGGTAAGATGACAAAACACCAAATATCATTTATTTTACACCACTAAACTGTCTGTTGCAGAAGAGAGCTTGCAACTATGGGTCCCTGTTCATGCACAGCTGGATTTGGCAAGAAAAAATATATATATAAGCATCTCTGGAAATCCATGAAACATTGCCACACTTTGTGAGGTATTGCTACACATAATCACATATTTGTGCACATGCTCACCTTGGTTTCTCTGTGTCCATCTGAAGAAAGCTCCATGAAGGCAAGGATGTTGCCATCCCATGATCTTATCTTTACTACACCCAGGGTTGAATAGTTTAAAAAGTTTGCCACCATCATCAACTGGCCACCATATTAGGTCATATACTGTCCGACCTTCTTAAGAGAAGTGAGGATCTCCTTCCATGACTTAGATGGGAAGGACATTGCTACACCTCATCATCCCACTTGCCATAAACCACACAGGCAGCATCTGGTGCTTCTTAAAGTCTGTTGATGTGAACCTAAGCTCACACCTTTGCCCAATAGATAGTACTAACACGGGAAACCATTCATAAATTGTAACCTCTAACCATAGTCCTTCAGCCTGCAGGAGCCCTGCCTCATCTCCCCCACCCCCAAGGACCTTTGTGAGAATACTTCCTATCTCACTGAAAACACCTGGAAGGTGCTTTTGCTTGGAACCCTTTTCTTTCTCCATGGTTTAAAAAGGGCAGTGTCTGGCAAGGAAGCCAGGGGTAGTTTCTACCTATCTAACTAATTTCTAAATTGAATTAATATTTCAGAAAGCAAAGATAGGAGCCAAGCCCTGAATAATGACAAGGCTACGAAAGAGGTGAGAAATACTTTGCCACATTTACAGGATATTAGTGTGTGGTCATTATGGGAAAAGCTAGCAGCACATAGCATGGATCTATGGACTCAGATAATTGCTGAGGCTTATGGGGAATGATAATTGGACTGTGATCCTTCAATGTCCATGAGATGTCCATCTCTTCTCCTGCCTGCTAATGTCCTTCTTCCCTCAAGGCAGCAACGTGCTAAGTCTGACCAAACAGATATCTGTGGATGCTGGTGGCCCCATAAGGAACTGGGAAATGCCCCTTTGTCCTTGTCATATGCTCTCTTCCTCTCTGCCAAATGGCTGTGATAAACACTCTGGGCTCAAAAGAAGGGGAGCAGAACAATGGAGGAGTCTGGCTACCAGCCCTGAACTGCCTCCAAATTTCCATTATGTGGCTGAAAAATAAATCCCTATATAGTTTAAGCCATGGTTATTGGGCTTTCTGTGATATAAATTGAAACTGAATCCTAATCTACAGAAGTAATTTTCAGGGAAGCCTGAGAAGACTATTGGACCAATAGAACACAAGTGAAGTGGATTAGCAGCTTCCCAACTTTGCCAGCATTTGTCTTTCTGAGACACTGATTGTGGGAGTTTTAGTCTATGTGAGGTGTTGAGAAAGGCCTCTTTAGACTTTGACATAATTAATGGTAGAAAGAGGTGGAGTGAAGAAAATTAGCCCTTCTGCATTTTGAAATTTTCTGAGATTAGTGACCCCCTTCTTTTTTTCCCCATTTATCCATTTTGTTTTGAGAATGTCTAATTAATGCCTGTCCTGCCATTTGAAGTGATTGAATCATTTCTAGTTACAGAGGTCAACAGATGGAAAGGAATTTTTCCTCCTGATTGATCATACCCAGACTCGCACTTGCAATTGATTTAGATGACTTAAATGTTGTGATTTGGGACTTTTTAGCTGATAATATTAAGATGAGATTTTGTATGTAGAGTTGTTGATGTATTGGGTTGAGGTTTGGGGGAATGTTGGCAAGTGGTGTCTATTTTGCAAGTGGTACAGACATGAAATTTGGAAGCAAGAGCATGACTAGTGGTTGAATAGTGTCACCCAGTGAAATAGATCTAACAGGGACCTGTGAATAGTCCCTTATTTAGAAATGGGGTCTTTGATGATTTAATTAACATAAGGGTCTCATCTTAGTCCAATAACTGGTTTCTTTATAAGAGAAAGGAGGAGTAGATTTAAGACACAGGCACAGAGGAGAGATGCAGGGATATTGGTCACATGACAAAGGAGGCAGAAATTGAAGTGATGCTGCCAAGAGCCAAGGATCACCAGGAACCACCAATAGTTTGAAAAGGCAAGGAAGAATTCTCCTTTAGAGTCTTAAGAGGGACAATGGCCCAATAACACTTTGATTTTTTAATTTTAGTTTCCAGAACTGTGATACAATAAATTCCTAATATTGTAAGTCACATATTTTTTTGTAACTGTGGCAATTTTGGAAATGAATACAAGGGACAACATAGGCTGGAAGAATGATGTTTAATTTCTGCAAAAGGGGAAGACTTTCCCCAGGGCTGCCTTGACCTCCTTGTTCCTCAGTGTGTAGATGAGTGGGTTCAGGGTGGGGCTCAGCGTTGTGTACAGCACGCCAGCCACTTTGTTTCTCTCAGGGCTGTAGTTGGAATCCGGGCTGATGTAAGCACAAAACACAGCTGAGTAATAGACAGAGACCACGATGAGGTGGGAGGAGCAGGTGGAGAAGGCCCGCCGCTTCCCTTCGGCAGAGCGGATACGTAAGATGCTGGAAATGATACAGCCATAGGACACGAGGGTGAGCAAGAAATTGATGCACCCATAGAAGGCATCAGCCAATATAGTCATGATGCTGTTCACATGGGTAGGACTACAGGAGAGCAGCAACAGTGAGGGTATCTCACAGAAGAAGTGAGGGATGACCTTGGAGCCACAGAAGGACAGCTGTGCCATAAGACCTGTGTGGATGGAGGAGTTCAGGGCACATATAACCCAGACTGCCATGGACAGAATACCACACACCCACGGGTTCATCAACATTCTGTAATGCAGTGGCCGGCAGATGGCCACATAGCGGTCATAGGCCATGACTGCAAGCAGCAGCAGCTCAGAAGACAAAATCCAGACAACGAAGAAGAGCTGGGTCATGCACCCCTGGAATGAGATGGTGTTTTCCTCCAAGGCCAGGCCCACTAGCACCTTGGGCAGCACAGAAGAGATGCATATGATGTCCATGGTAGCCAAGTTGAACAAAAAAAAGTACATGGGGCTGCGGAGGCTCGAGCTGCAGGTGATGATGGCAATGATCAAAATGTTGCCCATTAGGGCCGTGGTGTAGAGGGAGAAGAAGAAGCCAAACAGGGGCAGCCATAGCTCTGGGTATTCTGAGAAACCCTGGAGCATAAACTCCATGACCAGTGTCTGGTTGGACTTCGCTACCAGGTTGGGCACAGTTGCCTGGCCTGGGTCCATTTGGGCATCCACACTGGCCTGTTCCTCTGGAAATCTACAGTTCTCTGCAGAGGTGATATGACACTCATTTCAGAGTCATATTTCCTGGTGTGACAATCTTACAACCCACTTTGCTCTCAGAAAGGGAAGGAGTTTTAATGACGAGGCCCATTTATTTCAACCACCATCCATCTAATGCTTTTCTGAAAACCTACGTTCCTTCATTGACTTTTCCTTTCATTTCTCACCTTGAAAATCTTTATCCTTCATATTTTGTTCAGGGGGCCACCTGCCATCACTCTAACCTTTCTATACAGTGAGGATAAGCAGAATATCCCTTGCAGAGGGCTGTATGTTCTTTCTCTCTCTCTCTCTGTCCCTTCCATTCACTGCAATCTGCTGCCATGGCCATGGAGAGGCTCCTTCCAACTTCTGCTGCCACAGCAACAACTCACTTTACTGGGTCACCCTGAGCCTCAATGCTGCATTTGACAAAGCCTTGCCTCTCAGTACCCCTTCTTCAATGGCTTCTCTTTTCAGCTATTTGGGGGGGGGAGCGGTTCTTGCTTCTCCTTCTATGTGCACCATTCCACACAGCTGGTCTTTGGGCATCTTTCCTAACCCTGTGTTCTCTGTGGTCAATCATCCTACTCCTGTAGCTGATTGTGCCCACTCTCTGACATTTCACAGATCAAACTCCAGGTGACCTCCCTCCCAAATTGCTGACCTGTGAAATCCAGGAATTTCTGTGGCTTTTCTGCCTTGATCAACTATAATAAGTCCTTCAAATTCGAACTAATCATCTTTGTCCCAAAATGTGTTCCTCGTGTTTGCTCTTTATACTTCATCCTGAGCAAAGATCCTCAACTTCCAGGATTTGAGTTATCTATACAATGACATATCCCAAACTTCTATCTCTGGAACAAAACAGAGTTCTGAATATGGAACTGCCTATAGGCCATTTCAATTTGGCTGTCTCTAATGCACCATAATGCAATATCAACAAACCTGAACTCATGATTTAGTGTTCCCTATCTCAGAAATGGCTCCAGTTACTCAAGTTATAAATTTGGGGGTCACCCATGAATCCCACTTCTTCCTCAACCCCAATATCCAATCAAACAATCAACTTCTTAAATAGGACTTATCATTAACATCATTCAGTGAAGATGCAAGCATTCTGGTTTCTGGGATGGTCAGCTCTCCTTAATGGATCATCCATAAAAATGACAATAAGGAAATATTTTTATAATCTTTATGACAAGAAATTTGAAAACATAGATGAAATCCAAAATTCCTTGAGAAGTACAACTTACTAAAAGCAAATAAGAAGAAATAGAACAACCTAAATCATCTTTATGGGTGTAAGAAATTGAATTTGTTGTAAAATAATCTTCAATTAGATGATTACACTGGGGATTTTTAGCAATTATCTTTTGAAGAAATAATATTAATATTGCACAAACTATTTCTGACAATAGAGGAGAAACCTTTTCAAATTCATATTGTGAAACCAGCATAAATAAGTAAAACTTGAAAAGACATGGCAAAAAAGATAATTTAAATGCAGATACAAAAATACTTAACAAAATACTAATCAAAAATCCAGCAATATATTAAGATATATAATTCACCATGAATTATACATCATGAACGTAATATGTTTATTCCAGAAAAGCAAGGTTGGTTTAGCATTAAAAAATAATTTAATGTAAAATGATGCAGCTTCTGTGGAAGACAGTTTAATGTAATTCACTATGTTAACATAATTAAGGAAAAGAATACAAGATAATAACCATAAAAATAAAAAATCCCTTGACTAAATTCAACATCCATTCAGGAAATACATTGCATAAAGTAGAAATAAAAGGCAAATCCCTCAAGCTGATAAAATGGATCTATGAAAGCCAATTTAACAGTGAAATATTGACCTCTATGATCAGGAATAAGGTAAGTGTGGAATTTAAAAAAATCACAAAATTTTATTCAATTGTACTGGAGGTCCTAGCCAGTGCAGTAATTCAAGAAAAAAAAAAGGAATAAAAAAGGAAAGCAGTAAAAGTCTTTCTTTGCAGATGATAGAGCTGTTTATGTAGAAAATCCTAAACTTTCAACAGACTAAATACTAGATATATGTTAATTTAGCAAGTTTGCAGGATACAAGTTCCAACAAAAGGCAAATATATATAGTTATTAGTAGGAAAATAATGGAAAATAAAACTTCAACAATCTATTTTAAGTACCTTCAAAAATAAGACACCTAAGAATAAATTTAACACCAAATATACCAGACCTCTAATTCAAAAGCTGTAAGAAAGTGCTTTGAGATATTAAATATGAGGTAAATAAGTAGATACACCACTTTAATGAATTGGAAGACTGAATATTATTAAAATGCCAATTCTCCCTTAGTTGATCTGTATATTTTATGAAGAAATAAAGATCCCAGGAAAAATTAACCAGAAAATATAAATATAAATATAAATGTCAACACTATTGTGTTTTGATTTGTAACTCTACTATTTTCTTATTACAGATCTAATCAACAAATGCATAAAATATAATGATAAATCACTGGTTTCAGGTTCATAATGTATAAATATGTAATTTGAAACAAGAACTTCAAAAAGGTAGGGGATGGAGGGCTATAGAAAATAGTTTATGATACTTAGAAGTTAAGATGATATCAAAGCACCAGATTTATTAGTTTCAGGATGTTAAAATTAAGACCCAAATAAAATGTCAGAGAATATGTAAACTCATAGGAACAGAAAGAAGAGTTCAGGCTATCAGGGATGGGGGCAGGAGTGAAAAAGAGTTAATACAAAATCAGTAGAGGCTTTCTGTTTGGGGTAAAGGGAAAGTTATAGTCCTGGATGGAGGTGAGGGTACGACACCCATTATGGGAAATAAGAAAAAATTGGAATATAGATGTTAAGTTTTATATCAATGTTAAATGTATTGAACTTGAAAAGTGCACTTAAGGTGGTTACATAAGTTAATATACTTCTTCATAAGAAATGTGCATGGAAATATTATGTGTTCAAGGAGTATGATGTATTCAAACTGCTCTGAAATGTTCAGAAGACAGATAGATAAATAGATAGATAGGTAATAGATAAATGTATTGATAATAGAATGATATTGCAAAGGTAGCAAACTATTAAAATTTGTGTATTCTGGGTATCTGGGAGTTTGGGTATGTTAGAGTTCTCTGTATGGAGTTTGTATTATTTTTGCATTTGACCTGTATGTTTGAAATGGTGTCAAAATAAAAAGTTATAGTAATAGGACTCTACAATACAAAAAGTAAACCCTAACATAAACTATGGACTTAATAAGAAAATACCAGTATTGGTTCATCAATTGTAACACAGGTACCACACTAACGCAAGACGTTAACAATGGGGGAAACTGCTGGCAGGCAGGGGAGAGAGCATACATAGGAACACTCTGTAATTTCTTTGTATTTTTTATGACCTAAAATCACACTAAAAAAGAAAGAAAAAGAAAAACATATACAACAACAACAACAAAAATAAATCTATAATCAGACAAAAGCCTTCACACTGGTATTAGCAAAGATCACTTGGACATCTCCCTCCCTGTTGGTATGTATTTTTATCCCCTTACTTTAGAGCCAGGAACTGACATCCACAGGGAATAAATCATGTTCCTCCCCAGCCCCACACTGGCAATGGAGGCCTGGGTCAACCCAGAGCTGTGGGACATCTTTCACACATCTAGGCTCCTTGTGCCTACTTTCGGTAATGAAAACAGCATGAGCTTTAAGATATTCCTTTGAGAAGTTGTAAAGGGCTCCTCTAAGAGCCCATTGGAGAGTCTAGAATTAGACAAAGTTTTTATAAATGGCCTGGAGCAGCCTCAAGGCAGCCCCACAGGCAGTAACTTAAAAAAAAAAAAAGACTCAGAAAAGCCAATTCCACACCTGTAAGGTCTGAGGTCCTCTCAGGATCCAAGCTGCTTTTGGTTCCACCCTTGTGGCCAGAGACTTCCTATAGGACTCCAAGCACTGTGAACCTTGATGCCCCTGGAACATGTTAGTGGAATAATCATCCTACTATCATAGCTCTTATATTATATGTTCTTTCCCTGCTTTATGCCCTCTTTTATTTTTTTTTCTGACTTTAAAGGGTAAATGGCAACAACAATTTATTTTGGTGAACCCCAGTCATCTAAGTGCTAAATCCACCATAGACGTGTCACTGCAAGCACTAATATGACTGGATTAATATCTTGTTTCCTTGGTAGCTGAACACCTTTTTGTACTCTCAAATGTTGATCTGTTAAGACGGGAGTAAGGATCTGGTACCTGTGACAATTTCATAAAGTTCTCTCTGGAGGCCGTAGCTGAATAGAAGGACCCCCAAGACTTTTCTATTCATGGGTTTGGATCCTAGATCTTTAAATTTGTGTTCTTGACAAGGCTGGTGAGTGAGAAAGCAAGATTTTGAGCAAGAAAAAAAGATATGAATAAACTCACTGTCGATGAAAAACAATTTGACATTCTGCTTTTTATATAATAGAGCATAAACCCAAACTATCCTACCGTATTCTTATCTTTGATGAAGAATTTATCATAAAAAAGTTAAAGTTAAATTATTTAGAATATTTCGCCATTAAAAAGTAGTTGTAAACATCTAGGCTGAGTTCCAAGAACTGTTCCAATTTAATCTTTACTGTGAAATAAGTATTTTGTAAACTTCCTATGTTAGCCTAGGATCCAGAGGATGAGTATATGATGCTTCACTTACCTTTGACCACACAAATGGCCTCAGTGGGAATCTGGGAAGGCAACTTCAGGCCCAAGTAAGTGCTGCAGTGACAACTGATGACTTTCTCTGGGAAGGCAAGTCTTCAGCATCCTCCTGACTGTGTATCTGGGCTGCAATTTAACTGGTCTTCAAGGTACCCTCTCTCTCCAAGCCCAGGGTCAGGTGTTTGTCCTGGCGAGCCTGGGGAGGCAGAATCTAAGAGAAAGCTCTTGAGGGCAATTAAACATGGCTCTTTGGTTCATCATCAATGCTTTCCCTAAATTAGGTGCAGAGGAGAGAGCGTTGGGCAATTTTAGCCTCAACTTGTAGGGATAAGAACAGCTCTGCACTGAAGCCCACTCTCTCTAGCACAACTTCCCACAATATTTGCCTTCCACTCATCACCATTATAGTTTCAGACATTCCTTTATGGAAGGCTTCACTACTCTTTAACTAACTCAGAAGGTTGTTCTCTCTTAATTCTCTATTCCAGTAATTGCACATCTTAATAATCTTATACACAACTCTGTAAGTATATCCCTAACATTTTTGTAACATTTTATGTGTCTTATTTCTTTTCCTACAATTAAGCAATACACGTAATTGCTTACATTTCTTCAAAGTGCTCCTTTAGCACTTCCATTTTAAAGTTTTGAAACTCTATATTCAAATTAACAATGGTTATCCTTGCTGGATTTTAGTCCAAATTACATAATTTTATTTGGCATACATATGTTTTGAACATATTTGCAAATTATTTCATCATTCTTTTTGTTTAGTGAGGACTTTCACATCAAAGTTATTGAGGTATAAATAACATTAAAATCCAAAGGTTATAATTGTGATGATGATACACACCAATGTTAATTACCACCTGGGTGAAGTCAGAGAATAGCTCCATCAGTCCAGTGCTTTCTTTTGTCCTTATATCCTCAGTTTTCCTCCCATCCATTGCCACTTCCCCCAAACCACTAGTTTCACCTCTAAAATCTTATATTAATTTTTCCTCTTCTGGGGTTTCCTGTAAATGGAATAATGTTGTATATACCATTTAAACTCAACTTTTTAAAATTTCAAAACAATGTCTGTGATATTTATCCATGATTTTGTATGCATTATTTTTGTTTGTGTTCATTTTTGTTGCTGAGTAGTATTTCGCTGTTTGGATATACCATGATTTTAAAATTCCATTTGCTTTGTTGATAGACACTTAGATTGATTCCAAATTTGAACTATTATGAAAAAGTTGCTATGAACATTTTTAAACAGTCTTTTTACTGTTCATATAGCTTTATTTCTCTGAGGTAAATACCTAAAATGGAATTGATGGGTCATAAGGCAGTAAGTGAACTGCCCACATGTTTTCCAAATGGATTGCCTGATTTTAGACGGCTTTGCATATCTCTGATGAATGATGATGATAAACACTTTTCTTATGGTTATTGGCCATGTATATATTTTCTTTTATGAAGTGTCTGTTCAATTCATTTTTTCCATTGGCATTTGTCTTATTTTGGAGATGTAAAAGTTCTTTATAGAGTTAGTAAAGAAATCCTTTGTCAAATAGAGATTGAGAGAAAATATAATATAGCTAGAGATATAGACACAATTTTTCCTCCAAATTTATAACTTGCCTTTTCAATTTCTAAAGACTTCTTTTGAAGGACAGAAATGTTTGTATTTGATAAAGTCAAATTTACCTTCAATCATTTTTCCCCGTAACTAGTGCTTTTCTTGTGTCCAAAAAATCTGGGCCTATCTCAAGGTTATGAAGCTTTTTCTCCTATCTTTACTTCCAGAAGTTTTATAACTTTATAATTTCTGTTTCAGGTTTAGGTCTAAGATCTCTTTCTGAAACAAATATATTGAGGTAAGATTGACAAAAATTAAGTTAAATGAATAAGATGTACAATTTGAAAAAATGAATAAAAATAAAACATATATCGCTGTGAATACATAACCTCAGTCAAGATAGTGAATATATCCATGACTTCTAAATGTTTTACTTTCCTCTTTGTAGTCCCACCCCACCATTCTTCCATGAACCCCTCTCTTCCCCAGGAAACCTATGATCTGTTTTCTGCCACTGTAGATTAGTTTGCTTTTCTAGATTCAATCACCATAATTATTTTGAGATCCATCCATAGTGTAGCATATCAAAAGTTCAGTCTCATTTTTATTAGACAAAGAGTAGGGTTACAGAAAAATCTTGCAGTGAATACAGAGTTCCCATACGCACACTTATTAACACCTTGCATTAATGTACTGCATTTGCTAAAATTGATGAAAGAATATTACTATAATTTTATTCTATTACTATATATCATAGAATATAATAGTACTATTTATAGTACTATTAACTATAGTCCATGGTTTACACATTAGGGTTTCCTGTTTGTGCTGTGCTATTTTTTTTTAACTTTTACTCTATTAAAATCTTCACAATCTAAACTACCCCTATTTAACCACATTCAAATATATAATTCAGTGTTGATAACTTTTTTCATAATGTGCTACCAACAGGACCATCTATTACTAAACTTTTCCATCAACCGAAATAGAAATTATATACAATATGAACATTAACTCCCCATTTCCTACCACCACATCAGCCACTTGTAACCTATATTCTAGCTTCTGACTTTTTAATATCCTTATTCTAATTACTTCATAACAGTAAATCATACATTATTTGCCCTTTCATACCTGGATTATTCCATTCACCATGATGTTTTTAAGGTTTATCCATGTTGTCACATATATCAGAACTTCATTCTTTTTTGTGCTTGAATTTTAGTGTATACCACAATTGGTTTATACACTTATCTGTTGATAGAAACTTGAGTTCTTTCCATCTTTTGGCAATCAGAATAATGCCACTATGAACATCAACATGCAAATACCTGTTTGAGTCCCTGCCTTCAATTATTTGGGGTATATATGTAGCAGGGGGAATACCAGATCATTTGGTAATTCTTTACTTAACTTTCTGAGGAAATGCTAAAATGTCTTCCACAGCAGCTGCAACATTTTACATTCTAACCAACAATGAATGTGTTCCTATTTCTCCACAACCTCTCCAAAACTTATAATTTTCTGTTTTTTAGCAATAGCCATTCTTAGGTCTGTGAAATTGCATCTCATTGTGGTTTAGATTTACACTTCCCTAAACATTAATGATGTTGAGCATCTTTTCATGTGGTTTTTGGCCATTTGTAAGTCTTCTTTGGAGAAATGTTTATTCATGACTTTTGCCCATTTTAAAATTTGATTGTTTTTTTTTCTTATTGAGTTGAGGAATTCTTCATATATTCTGCATATTAAACTCTTATAAGATATGTGGGTTCCAAATATTTTCTCCCATTCTGTCAGTTCTCTTTTTTCCTTCATGATAAAGGTCACTGATACACAAAGTTTTTAAATCTGATGAGGTCCCATTTTTCCATTTTTACTTTTGTTGCTTATGATTTAGATGTAAAGTCTAAGAAACCATTACCTAATACAAGCATCCTGAAGATACTTCCAAACATTTTCTTTCAGGAGTCTTATAATTCTGGTTCTTATATTTATTTCATTTTGAATCCATTTTGAATTCATTTTTGTATGTGGTGTGACATAGGTTTCACCTTCATTCTTTTGACAATGGATATCCATTTTCACAGCACTATTTGTTGAGGAGACTTTTCTTTGTTATCTTCTTCCTTCTGCTTGTTTTGAGTTTCATTTTCTCCTGTTTTTCTAGATTCTTCTGTTGTGAGATTAGGTCTCTGATTTGAGATCTTACTTCTTTTTATTTGTAAGCACTTAGAGATATAAATTTCCCCCTAAGTACTGCCTTTGTTTTTCCCAAAAGTTTTAGTATGTTGTGTATTCATTTGAACTCACTTTAAGGTGTTTCCTATTTTTCCTTGTGATTTCTTTTTTGATCAATTTGTTGTTTAAGAGTACAGTGTTTAATTTTCACATGTTTGTGAATTTTCCTGTTCTACCTCTGCTATTGATATCTGGCTTCATACCATTAAGGTTAGAGAAGATACATTGTATAATTTCATTATTTTTTAATTTATTAAGAGTAACTTCTTTTATGAACTATCATGTGGTATGTCCTGGAGAATGGCTCATGTGCAGTCAAAAAGAATGTGCATTCTGTTACTGTTACAGTTTGATGTAATTTTGAATTTCAAAAATACATATTGAATCATGCTTGTAAACTGATCTGTTCATCTGGGCATGATTATATTATGATTAGGGCATTAACTGGGCCATGTCAGTAGGGTGTTGAGCCCCTCCCCTCAGTGGGTGTGGTCTCAAGTATAAAAGGCAAGGCAAAAGACAGAGGGAGCAGATTTGAGAAGCAGTTTTTGAAAAGCAGTTCTGAACGCCCCAGGAGTAGAAAAGTGAGGCGTTCGCCTGATAGTCTACAGTTGACCTTGTGGAGGAACCAGAGGAACTAAGCCCGGAGAGAAACACAGCCCCAGGAAACCAAGAAGCCTGAACCCTGGCAAACATCGGCAGCTATCTTGCTCCAACACTTGCCAATGGACTTTGGTGAGGGAAGAACTTATGCTTTGTGGCCTGGTAACTGTAAGCATCTACCCAAAATAAATACCCTTTATAAAAACCAACCAATTATTCGTATATTGTGAAGGCACCCCTTTGGCTGACTAATACAATTACTATTAGGTGAAATCTTTTTTATAGACTGATAGGTCTAGTATTTTACAGTTGCATTCAAATCTTCTGTCTTATGTTCTATCCATAATTGTAAGTGGCATACTGAAGTTTCCTACCATTAATATAGAGTCATCTGTTTCTCCCTTCAAATCTGTCAATATTTTCTTCATATATTTTGGGACATTGCCATTAGGTGCATATATATTGATAATTGTTGTATCTTCTTGTTTAATTTACCTCTTTATATGTATATAATGACCTTCTTTTCCCCTCAGAACAGTTTTTACTTAAAGTCTATTTTATCTGATATTACTATAACTATGCCAGGTCTCTTTTGGCTGCTAAATGCATGGTATATTTTTTCCTGTTCTTTCACTTACAACTTACTTTTTTCTTTGCATTTAGGGTGAGTATTTTGTAAGCAGCAAATAGTGTTGGGTCCTATTTTTTTTATCCATTCTTCCAATCTCTGCATTTTTCCTGGATATTTAATTCCATTTACATTCAAAATTCCTACTGATAATGGAGGACTTTCTTCTGCTATTTTGCTTTTTTGTGTTTTTAAGACTTATAAGGTTTTTGACCCTCAATTCTTCAGTTAATTCCTCCTATATTTAACACATAAAACTTTCTTTACTGTACAATTTTTAGTTCCTTCTCATTTTTTGTAAGTATGTTTTTCATATATTTCATTGTGGTTAACATTGGGCTAAAATTTAACATCTTAAATATATAAGACCTTATTTAATTCGATACCAATGTAAGCTCAATATCATACACAAACACTAATCTCATACTCCTTCTCCCCCCATCTATTCTAGGGGTGACACTCTCCCTCAGCTTTTATTTATCTGGGAATGTCTTAATTTATCTGTCATTTCTGAAAGAAATTCTCACTGGATATAAAATTCTTGGTTGGCTATTGTTTTCTTTCAGCACTTTAAATATTTCACACCAGTGTCTTTTTGCCTCCATGGTTTTTGATGAGACCTTGTCACTTAATCTTAGTGTGATTCCTTTTACAAGACTCATTTCTATGCTCTTGTACCTGTCAGGACAGTCTTCTGATCCTTGGAATTCAAGAGTTTGATGGCAGTGTATCTGGGCATGATTCTTTGTGAGTTTACTCTGTCTGGGTTTTGTTGTGCTTCTTGAATGTGCATATTTATACTTATTGTTATGCTTGGAAGTTTTATGCCATGATCCCTTTGAAATTCCCTTCTGCTCTTTCTCTCTTCTCCTCCTGGCACTCCCATAAGGCATATATTCACATACTTGATGGTGTCCCAAAGTTCTCTTAGGCACTGATCACTTTTTAAAATTCTTTTTTCTTGGAGAAGGGTCCAACATACTGTTGGAGTAGCTCAGGTATGGCACAGCTCTTTTGAGAAATAAGGGAGAAGGCATAGAAGTCATCTGAGGGAGCCACTTTGGGGAATGGCAGACCAGGAGAGTGTCATATGCATCATCCAGGAGGTACAGGGGATGGAGAGATGGAGAGGCCAAGGGTAAAACTGTGAGTTGATACACCCATGGCTGAAAACAACCCTCATCTCCATCTCAAGGTAAAAAGCCTTAGTAATATCTGCAGCTCATTGGCCAATGGAGAGGGGAAAGGACACATTCCTCTTTGGGAAGAAGATGGGGTGATAGAAGGCTCAGTGTGGCTTCTCTTTGGTGAATATAACTACCATACCTCACTGGTTCAGAAGAACTAGTGGAAATTGCAAGATTCATCTTCGTGGAAGGGTTTGCTGAGAAGTATCATCTGCTGGCCAGTTGGGAAAGTGAAGGAAGATAGGCTTGTCTTTCCATTTCTTTCCAGACATGGTAGATTTTGTTGGGCCCTATTAGCATCTCTCTGCCTCTCTTTTGATTACATAAATAGGGCAATCTTAAACTTTTAGAAAAAAATAAACTAAAAATAAAAGAAGATCTATGAAATAAAACCACTAGGCAAGAGAGAGAAATAGATTAACAGAGCAAAATCACCAACATAATCAGATGCCTAAATATCAACAAAAGATAACAATCCATACAAAGAAACTAGAAAAGATGGCCCAGACAAAGGAACAAACCAAGAATCCAGATGAGAAACAGTATTTAAGAGAACTAATAAATGGTATTCACACAAACCTCCTTAATCAATTTAAGGACATGAAGGAAAATATATCTAATAAAGAGATGAAGGATATTAAGATGACACTGTGTGAGCATAAAGAACAATTTGAAAGCCTGCAAAAAAAGTAATATATTTTATGAAAGAATATTGAATTCCTATCCTGGGAAGTCCCACTACATTCTCTAATAGAATGGCAAAAATCCTCCAACTACAGGGGCAGTGCCTAGCAAAGGAAGACAGACCATTATGTCAGGCTCTTGATATTGATGGTTGTATTATGAACCTTTTCTTGTGAAATTGAAACTTAGCCTAGTATTATATATTGCCTAAGAGTTACCTCCTGAAAACCTCCGTGTTGCTCAAATGTAACCTCTCTCTAAGCCTAACTCAAGCATATAAATTCACTACCTTCCCCCCAGTGTAGGACATGACTCCCAGGGATGAGCTTCCCTGGCTCTGTAGGATTATTACCAAGCACCAACTAACAATGCTTCTGGAAAAAGACTATGACCAAAAGGGGAAATGGTAAATACAAATGAGTTTTTATGGCTAAGAAATTTCAAAGTGAGTTGGAAGGTCATTCCAGAGGTTATGCTTATGCACATCTCAGTAGGACCTTATGACTGCCATAATAAACAGTGCCTCAAACAACAGAGCTATTGAGGGCTCTAGAGACATCTAGACAGTATAAGTAGAGCAGACAAGCTCAGGATAGTTCCATCCATCTGCCCCATGGGATCTAAACCCTCTCAATTAGAAACATAGTAGACATCACCATCCCAAAATTCTCAAGATTGGGGACTGAATAATAGGCTAAAGTAGACATTATTATTCTATTATATACTTACTATTATTCTAGCACTGGAAGAATTTGTATCAATGATATAAAGGTAGTGGCCACCAGAGGTTCTAAGACGAGGGAGAGGGTAGAATAGGTGTAACATAGGGACATTTTTTAGGACATTGGAATTCTTGTTGATGTGAGAAAGTGTGGTGGGGTAAAGGGATGGGGCATATGAGGATCCCCTATATTTTTATGTAACATTTTTGTAATGTAAATCTTCTTTAAAAGTAAAAAAAAACTTAAAAGCAAAAATAGTAACAGACTTTATAGGAACGAAAGTCACAATGGATGAAGTTAAACATCTTTTAGAGGCATATAAGAGCAGATTCAAAATCTTAGAAGAGCGAATGAGTGAATTTGAAGACAGAACATTTAAACTTGAAAACATAAGAGAACAAATAGAGAAAAGAATTCAAAAAAAATGAACAGAGCATCAGGGAATTGAATGACACATGAAACATGCAAACATGTGCTATAGGTGTCCCAGGAGGAGAAGAGGCAACATTTACTGTAGCAGTCAAAGAGTTCCTGCTGAGATGTGCATAAGCGTAACCTCTGAAATGACCTCCCAACTCACTTTGAAATCTCTTAGCCATAAAAACTCATTTCTATTTATCCTTTTGTCCTTTGGGTCATAGTCTTTTTCCAGGTGCATTGCTAGTTAACACTTAGTAATAATCCCTCAGTGGTAGAAAGGCTCATCCCAGGGAGTCATGCTCCATGCTGGGGGGGAGGTAATGCAGTATATGCTGAGTTTGACTTAGAGAGAGGCCACATTTGAGCAACGAGGAGGCTTTCAGGAGGTAACTCTTAGGCATGCTATAATAGTAGGCTAAGTTTCAATTTCTACAGAAAAAGTTTATAAGTACAGTCATCAATATCAAAGGCCCATTGCAATGCTCTATCCTCCTTCACTAGGCCCTGCCCCTGTACTTGCAGGATTCTTACTGTCCCATTAGAGAAAGTGGCAGAGCTCCCCAGGATGGGAATTCAATATTCTTTCTCTTGTGTGGATCTCCACCCACCGTGACAATGCCCCATGAACACTTAAACACATTCATATGCCTTAGGTGTATGCACCAGGTGAACCTCCTCCCATGCATTCACCATCAAGGACACCCCACACAAATGATCCTCCCCTGCTAGAGTTGTGACCCTTCTGTAATCCAACACTTCTTCAAAAATTAGACCAAAAAAACAGCCAAAGAAAATTAATAAGAAAATGAAATAATAATGATAATTTTTAAATAGTGAATAAATTACAAAAAATGAAATAATTTGAAATAATAAAAAAATGTTTTACATTATGTCTTTCATCACTGTAAGATCTGTTGTCATGTATGTACAGTGACATTTTCTTCCATGTATTCCCCCAGGGTCTTTTTTTTTTCATTTTGTCTTCAAAGGACTTTTAGCTTACAGAAAAGTCATGTACAGAATATAGGGGATTCCCATATACTCAACATCCTCCCTCTTTTCCCCTCTCCCTTATTAATAACATTGTATATATGGATGGTACATTTGCTACAATTGATATACAAATATTGAAGCATTGCTACTAACCATGGTCAATGATTTACAATATGGTTTACATTTTGTACCATACACTTTTATAAATTTTGACAAAATTTTAAATGATCTGAATGCATTATTGCAAGATAATGAAGAACAATTCTAATGCCCAAAAAATGCCCTATGTTCCCTCTATTCTAGACTTCCCTCTCCCTCCTCTCAGAACCTATGGCAACCACCAAGTTTCACTTTTTGAAGAATAAGATTCATAGTTACTTGGAATAATATAATAAGTTGAACCAAAAATCAAAGAAAAGCCATAACACAAAGCCAATGAACAATAAAGCCCTAGGCATGAAGACAGCCAGAGTAAGTGCACCATCATAATCAAATGCCTAGATATCATAAAAAATTACAAGCCATAGGCAAGAAAAAATATATTAAAAGAATCCAAATTTGAAAAGAACTAAAATTCACACTATTTGCAGAAGACATGATCCTATATTTGGAAAGTCCCAAAAATCTACAAACAGCTACTAGAGCTAATAAATGAGTTCAGCAAAGTGGCAGGGTACTGAAAATTGGTAGTGTTTCTATACAGAAGTAACGAACAACCTGAGGAGGAAATTGAGGGGAAAATCCATTTACAATAGCAACTAAAATAATCAAATATCTAGGAATTAATTTAATCAAGCATATAAAAGACCTGCAATCAGAAACCAGAAAACATTGCTAAAAGAAATCAAAAAAGACCAAACAAATGGAAAGACATTCCATATTCATGGATTGGAAGACTAAATATCATTACAATGTCAGTTCTACTCAAACTTATTTAGAGATTCAACACAATCCCAATCGAAATTTCAACAGCTTACTTTCCAGAATTAGAAAAGTCGAATACCAAATCTATTTGGAAGGGGAAAGGGGCCCTGAATAGGTAAGAATATCTTTAAAAAGAAGAACAAAGTCAAAGTACTCACACTTCCTTACCTTAAAGCATATTATAAAGCTACAGTTGTGAAAACAGCATGATCTTGACCTAAATATAGATGTATTGATGGAAAAAAATGGAATTGAGCTTTCAGAAATATACACTTACATCTATGGTCAACTGCTTTTTCAACAAGGCTACTAAGTCCATTCAGCTGGGACACAACCATCCCTTCAACAAATGTTTCTGGGATAACTGGATATACATATCCAAAAGAATGAAAGAAGACCCTTATCTCACTCCCTATACAAGAATCAACTCAAAATTGTTCAAAGACCTAAATATAAAAGCCAGGAACATAAAACTCTTAGGAAAACATTTTCAAATCTGGTGGTAGGAGATGGGTTCTTAGACTTACATCCAAAGCATGAATAATGAAAGGAAAAATAGATAAATGGGACTTCCTCAAAACTAAACACTTTTGTGCTTTAAAGGACTTTGGCAAGACAGTGAAAAGACAGCCTACCCAATGAGAGAAAATATTGGGAAACCACATACCAATAATGGTATATAAAGAGATCCTACAAATAATGACAAAAAAGACAAATGACGAATAAAAATGGACAAGAGGCTTGAATAAACATTTTTGCAAAAGAGGAGAGGTAAATGACAAAAAAACACGCATAAAAATATGCTCAACATCACTAGCTATTAAGGAAATGCAAATCAAAATTACAATGAGATATCATTTCACACCTATTAGAATGACCACTATTTAGAAAAATTTAAAAACTACAAGTGTTGGAGAGAATGTGCAGAAATAAGAACACTTATTCACTGTTGATGGGAATGTAAAATGGTGCAGCTGCTATGGAACACTGGTGATTACTAAGGAAGTTCAATATAGATCTGCCATATGATCTGGCAATCCCACGTTTAGGGATATACCAGAACAACTGAAAGAAGGGACACAAACATCCATATGCACACTGATGTTCATAGCGGCATTATTCACAATTGCCAAATGATGGAAACAACCCAGGTGTCCACCAACTGAGAATGGATAAACAAATTGTGGCATATACATATGATGGCATATTATTCAGCTGTGAAAAGAAATGAAGTTATGAATTCTATGACAACGTAGATGAACCTTGAGGACATTATGTTGAGTGAAACAAGGCACATACAAAAGGACAAATATTTTATGATTTCACTAATATGGCCTAAATATAATGAGCAAACTCATAGTATTAATAGCTGGAATATAGGTCACCAGAAGACAGAATTATTACAGAGAATAAGGAGCTGAGTCTTAATTTGTGCAGAATTTGTAATAAGTGGATTGTGAGTTGGAAATGGATAGACTTGATAGCACAGTATAGTGATTATGATTAACAGAGGTAATATGTGGGTGTGATAGGGTTTGAAAAGGAAAATTTAAGGTCTTGTATTTCATTAGAAAGAAAGCTAAAGGAAGATACATGGACTGTATAGCATAGTATACCCTCATAGGGACAATGACTGGGATTATTAGTATAATTATAAGAATGGTTTTCCTTGAAACAGAAAAATGTAAGTTAATATGACAATATTTTAATAATTGGGTGTTATTTGTGCAAAAATACAACTACAGCAAACTATGAACTGTAAGGAATAGTAATACACGAATATTCTTCCATCAATTGTATAAAAGGAATTATGCTAACTGAAAGAAACGTTACCCAAAGTACTATATATTGCTTGACTCCAGCTATACAAAATGTAAAAACAAATAAATTTGTAACAGTTATGTATTCCAGGAGAAAGATAGAAGGATTGAAAAGCAACTGTTAAGGGGTAGGGTTTTTTTTTCTTTTAAGAGTAATGAAATTGCTCTGATATTGATTGCAGTGATGAATGCCCAATTCTGTGATTATTCCAAAAGCCACTGAATATGCCCTCTAGATGAATTGTATGGTGTTACAGTTTGATGTAATTATGAATTCCAAAAATCCATATTGAATCATGCTTGTAAACTGATCTGTTCATCTGAGAAATGATTGGGTTATGATTAGGGTGTTGACTGGGCCACATCAGTTGGGCATTGAGCCCTGCCCCTCAGTGGGTGTGGTCTCAAGTATAAAAGGCAAGGCAAAAGACAGAGGGAGCAGATTTGAGATGTAGTTTTTGAGAAGCAGTTCTGATGTTGGAGAGAATGCCCCAGGAGTAGAAAAGTGAGCCGTTCACTTGATACTCTACAGCTGACCTTGTGGAGGAAACAGAGGAACTAAACCCGGAGAGAAACACAGCCCCCGGAAACCAAGAAGCCTGAACCCTGGCAAACATCAGCAGCTGTCTTGCTCCAACACGTGCCAATGGACTTTGGTGAGGAAAGAACTTATGCTTTGTAGCCTGGTAACTGTAAGCATCTACCCGAAATAAATACCCTTTATAAAAACCAACCAATCATTGTATATTGCGAAGGCACCCCTTTGGCTGACTAATATATATAGTTTGTGAATATGATTCAATAAAATTGCTTTTAAAAAGAAACTGGTGGTTCAGGGATGTGAGTGGGGCCAATGGTGCTGGAATGTGAAAATGAGCAAGGTGGGGAGCTTAGGTGGGACTATCCATAGAAATGAGGGAAGGGCTAGAGGAAGGAAGAGGTGATCCCTGGGGTAGGTCTGTGGTTGAAACTGCAATGGTGGGAATGTTCTTTTGCCAGATAATGCCAAGGGAGGTTCACTGCTGTAGGGCATTGGTGGTCAGGGGATAGGTGAGAAAGGGTGCACCTGTGGCAGCTTCTATAGAATATGAATATGTTCATCTTTTCATAGGATTGAGACCCATACAATAAAAAAGGAAAAATATTAAGCCCCCATCTTGGGGAATCCTGTTACATTCTCAAGTATAGGAGCAAGAATCTCTTGAGTACATAGGCAGTGCCTAATAAAAGTAAACAGACCAGTAAGTCAAACTCTCAATATTAATGCATTTAACTATGAACCTTATTCTTTAAAAATGGAAACTTAATGGTTATTATAGGTTCTGATGGAAGGGGGAAGGAAGAATGGGTGGAACATGGGTCATTTTAGGGATATTGGAATTGTTCTGCATGATCTTGCATTGATGGATACAGACCCTTATACATTTTGTCAGAATTGATAAAAGTGTGTGGTGCAAAATGTAAACCATTATGTAAACCATTGACCATGGTTAGTGGCAAAGCTTTGATATTTGTTCATCAATTGTAACAAATTACCATACTCATGTATGATGTTGTTGGTAGGGAAGGATGAGGGAGGGTATATGGGAATCCCCTATAATTTTTATGTGACTTTTCTGTAACCTAAAACTTCTTGGAAAATAAAATGAAAACAAATAAGACACTGGGGGAACATACAGAAGAAATTATCAATATACATAAAAGATAACAGATCTCATGGTGCTGAAAGACAATGCAAAAATGTTATGAAATTCAATATTTATTTATTTGTTTATTTTAAAGAAACTTTAGATTACATAAATGTTACATAAAAAATATAGGGTGCACCTGTGTCATGCCTCTTTGGAATGTGAATGTGTTCGTGTGGTCATGGGGTATTGTCTCAATGGGTGGAGACACATGCAATGATCAATGGAATATTGAATTCCCATCCTGGGGAGTCCTGCTACATAATAATCTCTAGGGTACATGGACTGTAATTAACAAATAATGACAGACCAATCTGCTAGGTCCTTATAATGATGCTTGTACTTATGAACCTTGTTCTTGTGAAATTGAAATTTATCCTGTTAATATATATTGCCTTAGAGTTATCTCCAGAAAACCTCCTTGTTGTTCAAACGTGGCCTATCTCTAAGCCAAACTCAGCGTATAAATTCACTACATTCTCCCTGGCATGGGACATGACTCCCAAGTATAAGCATCCCTGACACCAAGAGATTATTACCAAGCACCAACTAGTGAAGCATCTGGAAAAACACCTTGACCTAAAGGGGGAAATATTAAGTATAAATGAGATTTTATGACTATGAGATTTCAAAATGAGTCAGGAGGTGATTCTAGAGGTTATGCTTCTGCACATTTCAGGAGAATCTCACTGACTGCCACCGTAAACAGTGCCTCAAGCAGGAGTATGTTTGAGAGTTTTAGGGACATCTAGATACTATAGTTAGGGTAAACAACTCCAGGGATTTGACAACCCGTCAGTGGAACTTAGCTTGGAATATATGATAACCTATCTCTCCAGTGTATCAGAGTTAGACTCATTAATAATTTTCCTACACATTGTTTTTCTGCCCCTTTTATTTGAACTTTTAACTAGCACTATACTCATTAAATATATGTCCCAGAGACTTAAATCTTCTGGCTGTTCATATGCTGTCTGAGCCTTGAATCTCAGCAGAGTTGCAGGCAACAATTACTGTCCAGTTCATTGGACTCATCCAGGACAACTAACAAAAGGATAATGATGGACAATGCCCATCCCCCCAAAAAGCAAGTATTTATAACAGCAAGCAAGAAAATTCCATCCATCTGTGGCATGGGATCTAAACCCCCTCTCAATTGGTAGCAGAGTGGGCATCCCTATCCCCAAATCCTCAAGACTGTGGAACAAACAAACATAATATGAAAATGCAACTATGGACTAAAGTTGACTTATTATTCTATTAATGAAAGAATTTTTTATGTAAAGACAGCTATCAGAGACTCTGAGGAGGGGTGAGGGAAGAATAGGGGTAATATGGCACATTTTCTGGGATATTGAAACTGTTCTGCATGATATTGTAATGATGGATACCAGCCATTACACAGTTTATCAAAACCTATAAAATTGTGTGGTGCAAAGTATAAACCATAATGTTAACTATAGACCATGCATAGTAGCAATGCTTTAATATGTGTTCATCAATTGTAACAAATGTACCACATTAACGAAAGATGTTGTCAATGCAAGAAAGCTTGGGAGGGGAAGGGGTTGGGGAATTTGGGAATCCCTTATATTTTCAATGTAACATTTATGTAATGTAAAGCTTCTTTAAAAATAAAGGAAAATTTTTCAGTTAAAAAAAGTAACAATAGAAATTACGGGGATGAAAGTCATAAAAGAAAAGATTAAAAGTACACTACAAAAGAAAAAATGTGAAAAATGTGGCTTCATCAACATTAAGAACTTTTGTCCATCAAAGGAATTTACCATGAAAGTAAAAACAACCTACAAAATGAGAAAATATTTGGGAATCACATATGCAATATGGGTTTAATATCCAGAATATATAAAGAAAACCTAAAACTGAATAATTAAAAGTCAAACAATCCAATCAAAAAATGGGCAAAAGATTTGAATAGACATTTCTCTAAAGGGGATATATAAATACCTAATAAGCACATGAACACATGCTCACCATCATTTGCTATTAGGGAAATGCAAATCAAAACCACCTGATATAACATTTCACACCCACTAGAATGACCACTATTAAAAAACAGAAAATTACACTGTTGGAGTGGATGTGGAAAAATAGGAAAACTGATTGATTGCTGGTGGGAATGTAAAATACTATTGCAGCTGTGGAAGAGAGTTTGACAGTTCTTCAGAGATCTAGGTATAAAAGTACAATATGATCTGGCAATCTCTCTACTAGGTATGTACCAAAAGAACTGAAGGCAGGGATTTGAATAGATATTTACACACTCATGTTTATAGCTGTATTATTCACTATTACCTAAAGATGGAAACAGCCCTGGTGTCCATGTAAGTAAAGGTGTTTCCTTTGTGCAAACCTTGCCTCCTTTGCTTGTTGTAACGTATTTCCCCATCCATTTCCAGGGGAACAAAGGAATACTTAACACATTATTAATCTATGAATAGAGAAAAATTTGGAGCATAGAGCATCCCAGTACACAGGTCTGAATATGCTGGTTGAAACTCAATCTTGAGACCATGCAGATAAGGATCTCTGTGCAAAGACCATGGGAAATTATGTTAAGACAGGCTATATACATACCACTGAAATAAGTGTTTGTATGTTTCAGCCAAGTCTCTCCAAGGTGTCCTTTAAGCTCTTGAACAAGGGTGGAAACACCCTGGATGTAGAAGCTATGTTTCTACAGCAGCACAGTCCATCAACTGATGAATGGATAATCAAAATGTGGTATATATATATATAATGGAATATTATTCAGCTTTAAAAAGAATGAAGTCCTTATACATGCAACAACATGGATGTACATTGAAGAAAGTATGCTGTGTGAAATAAGCCAGACACAAAAGGACAAATGTTGTATGATCTCACTGATATGAAAAAATTTGTATAGGCAAACTCATAAAGTTAGAGTATCAAATAGATTAATAGATTTCTGGGAAGATGGCATTGAAGTAGGTAAGCAGGGCTCAACTTTCTCACAAAAACAACAGAGAAAAGGCACAAACACAAAGCTATCTGAGAGAGCTTCTTTGGGAATCTGCAGAACTGGAGAATGCTGTGCATCATCCAGGAGGAAGAGGGACAGAGAGACAAAGAAGCCAAATGAAAACCATGAGTTACTCACCCCTGTGGCTGGGAATGGCACGTATAACCCACCTTCAAAGCAAGTGGCCTCTGTAAAACCCCTGGATCACTGCAGCCAGATGAATGGGAAAGAATGTTTTCCTCCCTGTGAGGAAGAGGGGTATGGTGGAGGATGGAGAGGGGCTTCTCTTCAGTGAGTTTGGCCAGCTGAGCCCCCTTTGAATCTCAAAAAAGACCCCAGCCAGCACTGAAGCAGCCAGGAGAGGGGAGGGGGGATCTGATCAGGCAGGTTGTCACAACCAGTCACCCTGTGAGACAGGGAACTAGATCAGTGGAGAAGTAGGTGGAGACAGGCAGATAACCAGCCCTGAGAGAAGAATGCCAGGAGAGATAGATAGCAAAATGTTAGTAGCCCAACTCGCCTGAGCGAAAGGGGATGGGGAGACCAGATAAGCTTTCAGAAGCCTACCTAACCTATGAAGCCTACTTAACCTATGAAGTAGCCAAATGTCATATATAGGTCCCTGGTTTGAGTCCTATGCCTCATAAGAGAAAGGATCCAGAGAGTGATCCACTGGGTTGTGAGGCACACAGCCAGTACCTTATGACAGGGAACTTGAAGAATGAGATATTTTTGTTTTAGGTTTTTTGATCTGTTATTTTTTTATTTTTTATCATTTTAAAAAATTCTTTATTGTATTCGTTAAAACTGGGTACCTTACCGGTGGAAGGCAGTCTGTAGGGTGATTGATTGATGAGCACTGGCAGGCTGAGGCAGTTCTTTGGGGTCTAAGAGGGAAGCCTGTTTTTCCAGGGTTGCTTTTTGGGTTTTTTTGTTTGTAGTCCTTTCTCTTTCTTTGCTTTCTTTTTTCTTTTCTTCTTTTCCTTATTTTTTCCGCTTAGTTTCCATTTCTTTTCATTCTTTCATTTTTCCCTCTTCTGTTGCTTTTCTTTCATTCCACCTTTGTTTGATCTTAATTTTTTTTCTTCTTCTTCTCTTATCATTTTTTCAATCTTTTATTTCTTTCTATTTTTCTATATTTTTCTTGTTTCATTTTTTACTCCACTTTTTAAATTTTTATTCCTTTTTATATTTTAATGATTTTTCATTCTTATTACTTACTTTCCTGGCTTTTGTACAGTTCCTTTTCTATCTGTTCTTTAAAAGTGTTACTATTATTCTTTTTCTCTTATTCTCTCATTCCTTTTGTATGGTCTTAATATTTTTTCAAGAGAACACATATAACTACAAGGTTATAGAATAAGAGGAGCCAAGTGTCAAAAAGGAAATTTACCATTAAAAAACCCTAGATTAGAAAAAATGCTACCCTTTTGAATAAGCCAATCAAGATAAACAGATGCCTAGACACCAACAAAAAATTGCAAGCCATACTGAGAATCAGGAAGACATGGCCTAACCTAATGAACAAACTAAAAAAAAAAACAAGAGGAAATACAGAACATGGGACAACTAATCAAAGAGGCCCAAACAAATGTCATGCATCAACATAATGAATTGAAAGAAGAGATAAACGATATTAAGAAGACACTGAGGAAACATACTGAAGAAATCATAGACATGCAAAAAAGATAATGGATCTGATGGTGGTAAATGGCACAATGCAAGAAATAAAAAATTCAATGGAAGCCTATAACAGCAGGTTTGAACAGGCAGAGGAAAGAATTAGTGACATCAAAAATGTTATGTCTATGACCTGATTTTGTGATAGTCAGGTTAGGCTAAACATTCGCTATATTAGAAACCATGCAGGTGTCCACAGACCTAGTTTTTCTCCCTAGGTCTGGTTTTTAGAATGCTGGTGATAAACTAGGCCTGATTTGTTATATGACCATCCTGTATAGGAAGAGATTGTAACTTTGGGTATCTTTGGTCGACTTTGAGAGATATGGCAGGGGGGTGAATGTGGCTCGGGTGCCTGAGCATCCATCTCCCATAAGGAGGGACCTGGGTTCGATCTCTGGGACCTCCCAGTAAAAATTTTAAAAAAGAAAAATATAGAAGGTGTG
>PVKH010000614.1:0-35969 GCA_004027955.1 Chaetophractus vellerosus
ATCTTTAAAAAATAAAAATAAAAAAAAATAAAAAAATTAAAAAATTAAAAAAATATATATTTATTTATCCCCTTCCTCCCTTGTTGTTTTACCCTCGCTGTCTGTTCTCTGTCTGTTCATTGTGTGCTCTCTGTGTCTGCTCATCTTCTTTTTAGGAGTTGCCAGGAGCCAAACCTGGGACCTTCCATGTGGAATGGAGGCGACCAATGGCTTAAGCCACTTCCACTCCTGCTTGTCTCTCATTGTGTTTCCTCTTTGTGTCTCTTTGTTGCGTCATTTCTTTGTGTCAGTTCACTGTACAAGCCTGTTGTGTCGGTTTGCTGTGCCAGGTCGCTATCTTGCTCATTTTCTTTAGGGGGCACCGACCTCCCATGTGGTAGGTGAGCACCAAACTGCTTCAGCCACATCCACTTCCCTGAATTGCTTTTTTTTTTTTTTTAATTATATATCCCCCCCTTTCAGCTTGTTCTTGCTGTGTTCATTTTCGCGTTCTTCTGTGTCTGCTTGTCTCCTCCCACTGCGGCGACCCACCGAGTCAGCTCACCGCGCGGCGGCCTGCCTGCTCGTGGCAGCTTGCCCTGCCCGCGGCGGCTTGCCTTCTTAAGGCGGTCTGCCCGCTTGTGGAGGCCCCGGGAACCGAATCTGGGGCCTCCCATGTGGTAGACCGGAGCCCTACCAATTGGGCTACAGCTGGCCCCCTGCTTTTTTTTTTAAAGTTTTATTTACTTTATTTATATCCACCCCCCCGACCCCCCAGCAGATGGTTCCCTCGTCTGTCTGCTCATTGTTTGCTCGCCTTCTCCAGGAGGCACTGGAACTTCCCTCATGAAAGGCGAGTGCCCAAAGGCTTGAGTCACATCCGCTCCCCATGGGCTGTGGCGATTGTTGGCTTGTGGAATCTGCTCGTTGAGGCAGGGGCGACGTCTAGCTCACTTTTGCAGTGGGGGCGGCATCTAGATCATTTTTGCAGCGCAGCGGTGTCTAGCTCATTTTTGTGGCAGAGGTGGCATCTGCTTGCCTTCTTTTAGGAGGCACCGGGACCTGAATCCAGGACCTCCCAGTGGTAGGCAGGTGCCCAACTGCTTGAGCCACATCCACTTCCCTGGACTGCTTTTTAATAGTGCCCTAAATCTTGTTTCCTTCAAAATCTTCTTTCGCATAACTAGCAGAGATAACTCTGAGATACAAAGCTGAACACAATATTCTGCTTTAAAATTCCTCAGTGACTTCCTCTTGTTCCAAAGTCCTTGGTGTGGCTAAGGAGGACTTCTATAACTATGGATTCTTGTTTTGCTCCAAACCCTTCTCAAGTCACTTTCTTCATTGAACTTCCTATGTCACTAACCCCAGGTACTTGGATTTGTACAAAGAAGCCATGCTGACTGAGAAATATCTTAGTTTCCTAGGGCTACTGTACCAAAGCATCACAAATTAGGTGACTTAACACAACAGAAATGTATTCTCTCACAGTTCTGGAGGCTAGATGTCAAGGTGTTGGTAGGGCCATGCTTTCCCAAGTAGGGGGCAATCTGTTCCACGCCTCTCTCCTAGATCTGGTAGTGGCTTCTTTTTTTCAATAAATTTTTTTTGGTAGCGGCTTCTTGACAATCCCTGGCATTGTCAAATGCCATCTTCCCCTCTGTCTGTGCCCCAATTTTTCTCTTCTTATAAGGACACCAGTCATGTTGGATTGAGGAGACCCCCTACTCCAGTATGACCTCCTTTTAACTTGCCTAATTTCATCTGTAATGACCCTATTTCCAAATAAGGTCACATTATGAGGTACTGGGAAGTAGCATTTGAAGATGTCTTTTGGTGGGGGGCGGGGGGGAACACACACAATTCAGCCCATAACAGGAAGCAACAATCAAGAGAGTGGATTCTGATGCCAGATGTTCTGATTTCAATCCATTTTCATCGTCTATGTAAGTATATTTTTGTGACCCAGTTATAATAGCTATGTAACAAATCACCCCAAAACTTAGCAGTGAAAAGCAATAACCATTTTGAGGCCACAAATTCTGTGGGCCCAGAATCAGAAAAGAGCCAGTGGGGAAGCTTTTGGTGCTGGGGGTGGAGGGTGCACATCAAACTTGGCTTCCGGCATGACTGGTTCCCGGGCTGGGGGCACTGAAGGACAAGCTCAGCTGGGCTTGTCTATCAGAGTGATGACAAGTGGCCTCTCCAGCCCCGAGGTCTGGGGTAGTTGGGCATTTTTATTGACCGCTCAGGGCTCTACTGCATGTGGTCCAGCAAACTAGACAGAAGCCTCTTGGCCTTTTATGACCTGATCTCAGATGACACATAGTGTCACATAGCTGTACTCTAATGTTCAAAGCATGATTCAAAGGGAGGGGAATAGATCCTTCCTTTCAGTGGTTTAAAAACTATCGTGTCTTGGAAACTACTTAGTATGCCTGTGACTCATTTTCCTTACCTGTAAATGGTGGTACCAGAAGTATGGGTTAAATGAGATATTATATATAAAGTGGCCAATACACAGTTAGTGATCAATAAACATTAGCTATTTTTGTTTTCCAATGACTTTCTGTACTATTTCTTCTGCCTGGAATATTGCACTAAGACATAGCCAGGTTAGCACCTCCTCCAAAAAGTCTTCTCTCACTCTTTAGTCTGAGTCAGTTGCTCTCCAGGGTCCCTTATGTCTACAATGTTTTATAAATGCCTATTTATGCCTTTGTCTTTCCTGCCAGTCTGTGAGGTCTTTAGGGAAGAGACAATCAATGTAGTGTCTCCAGTGTTCATCGTGGTGTTTGCTACACAGCAGATGCTTAGTAAATGCCTGACAAATAAATGTCTTTATACTTAGAAGACAAGGTCCCCAGACCAAAGAAGAGATGGTCATATACCCCAATTTGCCTAGGATATTCCCCATTTTCATCTGTTGTTGCAGCACAATTATTAATGGCATCCCTGTTTATTCTCAAAAGGTTCCCCGTTTGTATAATTAATTATACAGCAACTATCCAAAGAGGCTTCTGGAATCTGTATAATGTTGGTAAAGGAAAGACTGCCTTGACTCTCTGACACTATCTCCTCTCAGTAGTAAAAGTGCTGAGAGCCTGGGAAACTCACCTTTTGCCTAAGTGGTAGGGAAGCTGTTGAAGGAAATATCCCCTATGACGTCCCAGTGACCCAGCACGTAGCACTGAGTCACCTGCAGCGTTTCCCAAAAGTGAGTTAAGAAACTACTTCCCATTGACTCAAGGGGTGTGTGGCTGTCACTGACCCATTGTGACTAGAACAAAATCACCTGGGTAGCCTTGACTTATGTTGAACAGATCGCTGTACGTCAGTGCTAAAGCCCCCTTCTTGTTGTTCCCTGTTGAGGTTTTCCAGGAAGTGTTGGCTGGAGAGATCTCTCAGGCTGTGCTCCAGAGGAGTTCTGAAATGGGAACAAAATTAGATTAGGACCAACCTGTAAATGAGCTAATGCTCTGATGTCTGCACTTACCTGGAAAAACAGGTTTAAAAGATACGGGAAATCAGTCCATCAAGATCACTCAAGAGTGGAGCTTGAAAGACTGTGTCATCACCTCGGGTAGTCCTGCCAATTTCCATTTTTGGAAGTGAACAGGGACTTTTTAAACTTTTGCCTGGTCTTCCTTGTTTTTCAAGGCCCAGTTTAAATCCTGCTTTATCCAAGAAATTTTCCTGGGTTGCCCAAGACTGTCTCACTTCTTCCTGACCACTGCTGTCCTGTCCCCAGTCCCCAACAGCTGACCCCCCTTTTATTTTTTAAATTACTCATCTGGCAACTCGCTTGTAATGACAGCAACCTTCAATACAGCAAGCACATAATGTGTGCAGGCACTGTGCTGAGGGCTTTACATTAGTCATTCCTGGTAATTCTTACCACTAGTACTCTCACCTGGGTTTTATACATTAGCATTATATTATCCTTTCTCAGATAACCTCAGGAGAACTGGAATCAGGGTCCTTATCTCTTGGTATCTCAGCTCCCCCCACATATGGTAGGAACTAAAAGGAGCAAGTTGTTGGTGAAAATGACTGGTATTACCTTCTACTCCATGAAGACAGGATTCTAAACTTGAGTATACATAAGTGCTAGGTAGGCCATTTTTCTTTTTTAAACCCTGGAAACCACGCAAAGTCAGAAAATAAATTAAGTATGAAAAGAAGAAATGGTAAGTCTGTGGGAGTTGGCCATTTTGAGAGCCCATAGATGTTGCTTTTGAAACACAGGAAGCTTTGCTCAGCATTTGTTTAAAAGAGGAAGGAACGTTTAAAATGTTAGGCACATTGCAACTATTTGAATATTCTCTGGTTGACTTCCTGCATTACATCTTTGAAAGTTTCCTGATTTCATATGTGTTCCAGTGCTGAGTGGTATTTCCTGTCTCAGCCTAAAAAAATGGAATTTGACTCTGATGGAAAGTATCCCTAGCAGCATCAGCTACAGGGGCCAAGATGTTGAAAGAGTGTCTAACACATGGAAACTCATGTGAATTTCAATCTGAAAATAAGCCACACATACCGAATTAGAATATAAATGTGTATGGAATAAGAATGGGCACTTTATTATTAACTTCAGTCTGATTTTTATTGCTAAGAGTCTTTCCTTTTAAAGTTCTTTAACTCTTGCCTTGAAGCAAGATTATTTTTGTGTTTTCTATTCTCACATATCCAAATTGCCAGATATTATGTGTGAAGAGGCCATTCAAGGTGAAATCATGAAAATTACAGATGGAAAATTAGGTCATTTTCCCTCTCCTTTTCCAATACAGGCGGTTTCCTTATAGAATACTCTCAAATGTTTTTTCCATCCTCTTTTAAAATCACATGAGTGATGGGCCATAACTGGTTCCCCTAGGAGATTATTCCACACACTAATGGACCTAGTTGCAGGTATATTTTTTCCTCAGATTTTCAACCTAAAATTTCTTTTGCTCCATTTCATCCCATTACCCTTTGGACTGCCTGTACAGTTTTTCACAGACGATTGCAAGGTGCTCTGTTTGATAGGAAAAGGACCTTCTGCCAATGTCCGCTAAAATATATATAAAAAGTGGCATCTCTTGCCTATCAGAAGACAGTTTCGAAGAGGAAATTCTCAGGCCTAAATTGCCCAGCAATAATCATCATTCTTGTATTTTAAATTCAGTTGAATGATTCTTTTTCCAAAGAATTGGAGGAATTTCAGTTTACTTAAAGAGGGAGGAGTGTGTGTGTAGGGGTGTGTTTTAGAATTGTGTGGCCCTGTGCGCCCTCTAACTTTATTTTAGGCATGCTGCCTCTCATATCCTTTCCCATCATGGAGATAGCAAGAACAATAGAAAGCTCCTCATACATACCTCTCCACTTCATAACACATTCTACTCAGAAGAACAATTATGAGGAACTGGGTCCATTTACACTTGATGTACACAAATTTGATTTTTTTTTGGATGTTTATTGAAATTACATACGGAGTTTTTATGATCGTGAACGTTTCCTGAACATAATTGCAAAACTGTATTAGAAAATGTTCATAAATATCTTTTTTTTTTTTTTAATGTACGGGGGTTGGGGATTGAAACTGGGACCTCGTATGTGAGAAGCTGGCACTTGACCACTCAGCCACATCGGCTTCCCTGACTTGGTTTATTCCTTTGTTCTGCTTGTTGTTCATTTTTGTTTTTTTCTGGTGGTACTGGAAACTGAACCCAGGACCTCCCATGTGGAAGGCGGGAGCTCAACTGCTTGAGCCACTTCTGCTCCCCCAAAATATCTTTTATTTCTCTATATAAGTATAGAAAAATAAAATCAGGCCCCTTCTTTTGGGCAAATATCAGGCCTCTCATTTATGGAAAATTGAATGAAATAAGTGATTTGACTGATTTGTTTAGGTTATCTGGAATTTGTTTCCTAATAAATTAGACTTGTTTTGATCCATATTTCTGTCCATAATCTGGGCCTTGCCAATCTGCCAAATCCCAGAGTCACTGACCTATGAGCTCATCAAGGCACAAGCTCTGCCTGATTGGTCTCTGTACATCCAAGATTGAATCTGGTGCCTAGAAAATATCAGGTGCTAAGTGTGTGTTTCTTGGATAACTGAATAATGAATCTTGCACTCAATTGAAAAACTGTGAGACAGCATTCATAGTACCTAGTGTTTTTGACAACCAGTGCTGATCATTTTTTTAATGTCTCCGTATGAAAAATGCATTTCAGCCATAATCATATGACATGAATAGTAACTGCCAGAAAAGAAAGAGAAAATGTAATTTTATTAAATTTAACATATATACTCATGCAACTAAATAAATTGAAAATAAAAATAGACTGAATATTACAGAATAAGAATGTTCTAATTACAAGTATAAAATTAATATATAATACATTAATGAATTTCTTGAGTAAAGGGGAAAGTTTTTCTAATTCAGAGTAATATGTTCAATTACTTTAAATTGTTAGGTACAAATAACTCCAAGTGGTCACACAGAGAGGCAGAATTGAAGAAACTCAAGTTCTCTTTCTTTGTGTTTACAATCATTGTTTATGTTGACTCTACTGTTATCCTAAGGGTTGGAGGCAGGAACAAGCTCAAAGCATGCAAACCATTTTGAGCTTACTCGCAAAACGAATGCCGGGTCTCTGGGTGTGTAAATGGGAGTTCTTCTTTTTTAAAGATTTATTTTAAAAATTTATTCTCCCCCTCCCCATTGCTTGTGCTTGCTGTCTGTTCTCTGTTAGCTGTGCGCTCTCTCTGTATCTACTGGTTTAATGAGAGTTCTTTGACTTAACTTCTACTTAGAATACAATGATTATTAAAGAATAATATATTCTTTATGTATTTGAAGTGTGCATATATATTATTAAAACTCAATAGTAGTAACCACAGTAGCTGTTTGGAAATTGGACAAACAAAAGTTTATTTTTTTCCTGTAGGAAGAGTGTTTTATCATTGACATTATTTAGAATTGACCTATGATCTTGGTGATAATAAGAAGCAGAGTGACTTTTAGTTGGTGTTTTGTGACTTTAAAATACTTTGCAATATATTGTTTGCACTTGAGGCGGACCACTCCTTGGTGTGGTCCTGTCCTTGGTATGCCACTGCAGAGGAGAGTTTAGCTTTGAACACAATTGCAGGAAAATATGGTAGAAAACTCAAGTTACACACCATAGTTTGACTTCCACAGTTAATAGGTATTTGATAAGTACTTTCTGAATACCCAACTAGGAGAGAGTGGAGGCTGGGTGAGATCCCTCAGAAAGGATCTGTAGGCAGAAAGGATATAACATGCCAGTATTGGGTCCCCTGGGAGAGGGGCAAGGGCATCAGCAGTTTAAAAAGGAAGTGAGCAGTAAAGCTAAGATGTTAAGTTCTGTAAGTGATTGTCCTAGGGTGGGGGTGGGACGAGCAGAAGCAAGTCAGTTTTTCTAGGCTTAACTTCCCATCTCATTCTTTTAATTTCTACCTTTGACCAGGGTTAACCATGCATGTTTTCCTCCTTCTGCTGTGGAGTTCCTGAGAAGACCCCTCCCACTCTTCCTTCTTTGACTTATCTACTTCTGTCAGGCAATTCCCTGGTGAAACTGTGCAAAATGGTGAAACATTGAAGTGCATTCTCAGGGTCACCCAGAACATTCACGTACCAAACACAGACTGGAAGTAGGAAGTAATTTGCATTAAAGTCCTTCTGACTTTCTTCTCTGCTCAGACTCAGTTTTCCCTTACTGACTTGGAGTCGGCAGGGGAAATCTCCCACCATCCTTTGCAGCCATTTTTGTACTCTTCCTCTCCATTTGGAGCAAGGGTAACCAAGAAGTACAATTCTTTGAGACAGCTCTTAGTAATTTTGTTTCTGTCCTCTCCATTCCTCCCAAGAAAAGTCTTATACAAATATATGAGAATGTCCTGTACCCTGTTTAAATCTTACTTTCTCCACCTCCCACTCACTAATCAAAAAAACGAATTTCAAGTTTTATTGTTACATGTCACTATTAATATAAAATACCAGAATACTATTTTAGGGGGAGCGTAGCCTGATGGCTGTGGGACACCGGATCTTGCTCTTCCCGTGCAAGTTTTAAAATAATGCTTGGTGGTAAGATTGGGTCACAGAGAACATGCGGCTAAGGGATATCACCTTATTCTTTCCAGGTCAAAGAGAACCAATGGAAGATGGAATCAGGAAAGGCAATGGCCACCACTGTCTAATTAGATGTTGAACTCTGAGACCGAGGGTTTATATCCCAAGTTTGTCTTTATCGTCTTAATGACCGGAAGACTCACTGTAGTCCTCAGCTCCTGCTACGTTTTAGTTGAAGTTACTCATGTGCAAAATGATTCCTGACAAAATGAAGTGACTCTGAGCAAAATTAGGTGTTATGTGAATTAAAAGTAAAGTTTCAAAGAACAGAGAGGCCTTTAAAAGATGTAATGCAATATCCGTCCATTGACATTTAGGTTACCAGGCCAGTGGTAGTATGGGTTATTAGTAAAAGAAAGCTGTGATTACCATGGAGACTGTTTGGCAATAGGAAATACCAATAATGGTGCTTTGATTTAAGCCTTTCCTCGCCTGGGCTCACATATACAATAATTTATTTTCACATTATACTGAGAAAGTAGGGAGGAATGGGTGTTATTATCTCCACTTTATAGAAAATGAAACTGAGGCACAGAGAAATAATTTGGGTGTGGGTCAGAATGACTCATTGGTAGGGTTGGAATTAGGACTCTAGATTCCTGGTCCCAGGGACCTCTTGGCTGTAAATAGCTTGTATTCTGTTCTGGTGATCCTAGGCAGCAAAGCTGGACCCCAAAATCTAAACAAAACAAAACAAAACAAAACAAAACAAAACAAAACAAAACAAAACAGCATCATTTAGTGCCCTCCAATAGCTTTCTAAGCAAAGAAACTATACAAGGAGACTTGGCTTTCCAAATTCTCTTCAAAGGTGAGTAGATGGTTACATAATTGCTGCATCAGTTGGAGAATCTCAATTTTTTTGGCTGTCATATTTCACTGTTTCTAACTTCATTTGAGCAAGGAAAAAAAAAAGAATTTTAGCAAGCTCCATTTTCTTGGCTCAGAAGCTACAAGTTCTGGTTAACTGCTTCCCTGAATAAGTGTCTCCTCTGTGTTCAAGGAGAGACCACCTCCTGACCCAGAGATGCGGTTTCGCAACATGCAGATGGAGGTTTTCACAATTCCTCAGCTGGAGCAGCTAAATATGACTGAGACGACACAATCCCATAGACAAAGGTCAGACTTATTTTAATCTCTGAGTGAGGCTATTACTCTGGGACAAGGCCCTTCTTGTCTGACTTCCGGCTATTTTCAGTGATTCACAAGCCTAAATTTCTTTCATCTGGGAGAGCACAGCCACATTGCCCTTTTGAATTTGTTTGTGAGTTAAAATAGTTCCCATCCTCACCCTACTTGGGGTGTCTTCTTATAGCCATACACTACTTCAGGCGATGAGCCAAGAGGAGCGCCCTGGGGAGGAAGAGTCAGGGCTAACTTGGAATCCAACCCCCTGAGGAAGAATCCAGAGCATAGCAGGAAGTTGGGTTGCTGCTTGCTGGGATGGCCTCACAGAAGCTCTGAGCTTTAACCTTGTCTGGTTAGGGGGCTTACTTCTTCAAGAGATAACCAGTGCCCTGGACAGCTTCAGCTTCAGAGTCATACGTATCCTTGCTCTGTGCTGTCTGTGGAAGCACATGCATGCCCGTTAGTAACTCTAAGTTCTGACTAGAATGAATCCAATGGAAGATAAAAGAGGCTCCCTTACTTTTTTGATGACACATGCTTTGTGTTTAGTAATTACTGGATTGATTGCCCTCATTTTTATGGGTTATTTCTCCAAAGTGATTACTGCATTATAAAAGGCTGCTATTCAGTTTTCACATATTCTATAATTTTTGAGTTTGCTAGGTCTCTCCTTTTTCTTATAGCTAAATCTACTGTGAATCCTCTCAGAGCACTGGTTCCTAATTGTTTTATACCTCAGTTTGGCATGGGCAGAGAAGACTTTGAGAAATATAGCTTAAGATACCCTTCAGTTGACCTGACTAGAGTAATAATAATGATGCATTGTCATTTATTGAGTGTTTATTCCTTTCTAGGCACTTGCAGTTACTTTATATGTATTATCTTATTCAGGCTATACAGACTCCTGTGAGATATTTTTATAGAAGACAAAATTGAGGTTTAGGGACATTAGATAATTTTCCCTAAGACACACAATCGCACAATTAGTCTGTGGATAGAATTAGAATTCCATTTCAGGTCGTCACTCTTCTATAAATAGTATGTTTCTACTTTTGCTGAAACTTTGAAAATAAATATTTGACCCTCCACCCAGTGTCAATGTTTTGGTGGATCTTGCAAAAATCAAATATTTTCTGAACTTCCTTTTCTTTTTAAAATATTTTCTCTTCTTTTCTTTCTTTCTTCTCTTTCTTTTTCTTTTTAAAGAAAAGTTCCCTGAAGTCAGTGAGAAATTCTGGTGGGTTGCCCGTTTTGTTTGTTTAGAAGAGGAAATGTGAACTTCATGATTGTTCCACACATTCTTGCCACTTCCCTAAATCAAAGAAAAAAAGAGCACACAAAAGCATGGCTCTGATGCATGTTTTCATATCAAAAGGCCAAAAGCCAAAGATCCTTTAGCTTGCTATGAGGAAACAGTGGGAAGAGAGCATTGTCACAAAAATATCAGGAGCTACAAAAAGAGATTAAGAGGAGTTTGGAGGGGATGGAGAGTAGGAATTAACATTTTGTTTCTGAGTTCTGATCTAAATCTAATGTTTTCAGAAGTAAAAATCCAGCAACAGACTGAAGGCCTTTGGATTTTGATTGTCAACACCCCACCCACAATGAGAAACTAAGATTTCCACCCCCTCCCCTACCTCTCTTTGGTCAAGCAAACAACAGAAAAAACATCCCTTTGGCTATAGGCTATAGCTACACCCTAGAGCAAGGTGGTGAGTAAGCAAATTATCTAAAATTTCAAGCCAAAGAACAGTCGTCTGGCTGTAATTATCTGGTAAAAGTGTTTAGAAACTTGAATTATTTACACACATTATTATTTTTGCTTGGAATAAACTTAGTGACTTTACAGTTAGGTCATTTCACTTTATAGTTATTGCTCAAGATTTTCTAGTTACTAGACTTATCCCAGCGCATTTGAAGAGGCAGCTTCGTGTGCCATAGGAGAGAAGGGTGAGGTCTAAAATTTGGTTTTTAGGTCACTGTCGATTCTAGAAAAGGATGAAAGCAAGGGTTTTCAAACTTGATTGCACATGAGAATCATGTGTGGAGCTTTTAAAAGTATATCAATGGCCCTGGTCCCAGCTCAGGCCAACAAATTAGGATTTCTGTGGCTAGAGACCAGGCAAGACTATTTTCTAAAAGATCCCTAGAGATTCGCAAGCAGCTATGGTTGTGAATCATTGGATTATATCATCTTGCTGAGGGAGGGAGGGATAGAAAAGCTGGACTTCAGCTCAGTTGCCTGAATGGTCTGTAGACATTTGACTTTCAAGAATATTGAAAAAAGAAGAGGCAAAATGCCAGTGTAGGTTTTTCTTTGCCTTTTTCACTAGCATTATGGCATCTCATATCAGTCTAAAATTAAAGAATATGCTTTACAATTCTCATAGCTAGTTAGGAAAGCAAATTTTAAAACACAAAATCTCCTTCAGAAAGATGAAAAAGAAAAATCTCAGTTCCTATGAATACGACTGAACAGAGAGCAACAATCCTGACCAAACAAACAAAGAAACACATATTTTAAAAATATTCATCAATCACTTTCACTAAATCCTTTGGCTTTATACTTTACGACTATTTGCACAGTACAATGATTTACCATACAAATTTGATGGTTTAAAGTAGTGGTTCTTAAACTTTCTTGTGCATCAAAATTACCCAGAAGGCTTGCTGGGCCCATTCCCATTCTCAGAGTTTTTGGTTTGGTGGGTCTGGGGTTTGACCCACTATTTGCATTTCTAACAAGTTCCCTAGGACCACAGCAAATTAAGGAAGAACTTGAAAACCTCTCCCCAGAAAGCTCATCCTACCATAAATGTATGTAAAAAGAAATTTGAATATTTAATTTAATGTTATTATGTTTCATTCCTACATGGATTTGAACAATTCTCTACAAGTACAGACAATCGTTTAAAATTTTAAATAAAAAAAAGTTAAGGACATTTGGGTGAAAAGTAAGGGTTGAGTAGTAAAATAAAATAAAATTAGACAGTACATACCCATCACAACAAACTATTTTAAGAAATAAAGTAAGTTAAAAAAAGATAAAATATTTTTCATTATTGATTGAAATATACATTTGAGGGTATCCATTCTATGAAGCAAGTCTTATATCCTTTTAAAAATAATTTTCCTATTTCTGAACTGCTTTGAAAGTTCATATAACGTTTTGCTGTTCTGAAATGAAGTGAAAATGTAAAATTGCCCAGCTAATTCTAGGGATAGCAGAAAAAGATGTGAGATTCCATTCTGTTCTTCCTGATATAAGTAAACTGCTTTAAAAAAGAATGCAGTAAAATGAAGTGAGTGGTGACATGTCTGGTTCTTTTCATAAAACTGTGTATAATAGAGAGTTAAATTGAAAAATTATTTATTTGGAGGCTCGGATTTTCAGATTCATTATCAACATGGCGTACAAAGTCAAAGGCAGGAGGTGGGCTCAAGCAAACAGAGCAGGTCAGGTGGAGACTGTTGTTCCCTGGCCTGTGCCTCGTTTAAAGGGGGAACCATGACCTAGTGTTGACTTTAAAAAAGAAACTAGAAATTCAATTTTTATACAAAATATCATGAATTTAAAATGTTGGCAAGAAATTCAATTTAAAAAACCATTGCCATGTGAGCCAATAAATGTATAAATAAACAAATAAATAAAGAAAACATTTGCTTTTAAATTTTAATTTGTAAAGTCTGATCTGCAGGGATTATTTTAACCTGGTTAACTGTCAACTTTTTCACCCTCTGGACAGGTCTCCACCCAGGGGGCTAATCAGTCCAGAGCCAAAAATTGTGCAGACTCTTATTTGGGTAGATTTTCTCTAGTCTAGTGTTTCTCAAAAAGTGTGGTCCCCAATCCTATCAGCATCATCTGGGAACGTGTTAGAAATGCAAATTATCTGGTCCACTCCAGACCTATTGAATCACAAACACAGGGAATGGAGCCAGAAATCTGTGCTTTAACAAGCCCCTCCAGGCAATTCTGAGGCCTACCAAAGTTTGAGGGCCACTAATTAATTTTAAGAGAACTTTAGGCAGCCCCATCAAATCAAAGCAGATCTGGGCTGGTTATAAGATGTACTCCTTATCATCATCCCAGAGGCTGCACTCTCCAGTCGTGAGACACTCCAGATGGTGCTGGGTATTATTACCTTGTTGATAGACAGTTTGATGTATCTCTCTTTAGAACAAGGGTTCCAAACAAGAGGTCCGTGAGCTTGAATTGAAATAAAAAAAAAACATTCTTGTGGGGACGTGTTGGTATGGGTGTGATATATTTATTAAATAATACACCGTATAGTGTAGACTTAGTAAGGGGCCTGTGGTTTTCACCTGATTGGCAAAAGGAGTCCATGGAACAAAAAAAGTTAAGAACCCCCTGCTTTAGAAGGTATAATTCCAAAGTAGCCCAGAGAGTCTCACTTGAGAAGTTTGCTAAAGAATAGCTGTCAGTGTAGAGATTGGAGTCAATGGCCATTTACTCATTCTACAGATGTCATGGTTGTTTTCAGCTGAAAATATTCTCTCATTCCCTCTCTCATCCACATTTGGCTATATTCAGAGAAGCCTTAGCATAGTTTTTGGGAATCATTAGAATGCAAGTATAGATATTTGTCCTCCTCTAATTTGGAAGTAAATCACTTCAAAAATATAAATAAGAGTTGAGATATGTCTTCAGGAGGACATTTATTATGAATGAAAAAAAAATTGTTTTAAATCAGCATGTTTCCCAGTATCGAGATGTGTAGCAACAAACACCAGCATTTCAACTGAGCATTCTATTGTCATCCATATATTGGACTTCTTATAGGTAAAGAGGAGCATAGAGTGATATAAGAAATACTGGCTGGTACTAAGGAGACTTGATTTCTTGTCCTGTATCTGTGCCTGCCTATCTGTGTGTCCTTGTACTGGGCCCTCGAGACCCACTTTCCCCCAAATCTGTACAATGAAGGACTTGCACTGGATGACCTTTGAGAACTTTTTAGCACCAAAAACATTCTATGATATTAAAGGCTATTAGTGTCATGAGGGTTATGATTCTTTAGCTGATGTTTCTTTAGTTGTGCAGCTATCTGTGGATCTTGTATTCACAATCATTCCATTTAAATCACATGCTCCGAGCTAACGTACTTGAACTTCTATAGTACTATTTAAGCGGTTAGATATTACTTTTCATCTTCAAAGCACATACTTATGGATCCTCCCAATAACACCTTGAGGCACTAACTATTATTAAAGAGAGAGAGAGAGAGAGAGAGAGAAGGAGAGGGAGAGGTAGAAGAAGGAGAGGGAGGGAGAGAGAGAGAGAGAGAGGAAGAGAGGAAGAGAGGTATTTTAAAGAACTTAGTGTATTCTATTTGCCTCTGGCTAAAGGAAGAAAATGCACGGAGGCCAGAACTAATCTGCCTCGTATTAGACCTTGGCATCAAAACTTCCTTCCCCTGAGCATTCTCAGGGTTCAACCAAGCTGTTCCTCCAACCTCTTCTTTATAGGATGAAGGCATTTGACGCCGCCTGCGTCCTCTGAAGGCAGACCGTGCCTTGCACAAGCAAATGCTCAGGTCCTGACTGAAGTTTGCTGTTGTTGATGGTGTTCTGGGTCCTTTCCTATTTTAAGTCGATCCAACCAAAACTAGAAGAAAAATACCCATTGTGAAAAAGGGAGGTTTCACCAGCAAGAAAGTGGTAAACCCATGTGGTGTATGTTTTTGGCTACTGACTGGCAGGTTTGCAGTTTTATATAGTCTCTGCAACTTATCAGAGAGCAAGGCCTTTTGAAGTAATGCCAAACACATGTTGAACTTTGGTAACCTTTGTTCTTTAATAACAAGGTAACTATGAGCAGGATGTATAATCAGAGCCCAGATGATGAAACTGTCCTTAAAAATTCCAAGTTTGGGTTGACATTCCTAATCCTGACGCTGAAAGAACAGCATGGATGGATGAGAGTTTGTACAGAGGGATGGTGTGGAGGAGAGGGGGAAAGGGAGGGGAAACAGGAGGAGCTCCCGGAGAAGATCTGTGGCAACTGCGGTATGAATTTCACTTGGGACGTATCCATCTGTCAAACCAGTGTCCTCCAGAGATGCCAGAGGTAAGAAGGTTAGGACTAAGATAAATGCCACAAATACCTATTTGAAAGGTTCTCTATTCCTAAATTGGAGCATTTATAATGGTATACATTTTACTTTAAAAATTACTTCAGGTTAGACCAGGGGTTCTTAACCTTTTTATGTTCCATGGACCCCTTTGCCAGTCAGGTGAAAGCCATGGACCCCTTACCAAGTCCACACTATACTGTGTATTATTTAATAAATATATCACACCCGTACCAACGCATCCACTTAAGAATAACGTTTTTTTTTTAAATTCAATCTCACAGACCCCTTGTTAAGAACCTCTGGATTAGACTAGTCTTATTATTATTTTCAGCTCTCTGCCTTAACCCAATAATTTATTTCTTTGTAAATTCCTATTTCCGTATATTATGTTACAATCTTAGAGTGCTTCATGGTCATAGAAATTTGTGAAATGGCTTCTTAAACTATAAAATACTTATGTATAAGGCTATCTGTTCAGATAAAAAAAGAACAAAACAAACTAGTTCATCAATGCAGAGAAATAGGAACACTTATTCATTGTTGGTGGGAATGTAAAATGGTGCAGTCTCTGTGGAAGACAGTTTGGTAATTCCTCAGAAAGTTATGTATAGAATTACCATATGACCCTACAATCCCACATCTAGGTATATAACCAAGAGACTTCAAAGCAGGGACTCATGCAGATATTTGCACACCAATTCTCATAATGGCATGATTCACATTTGCCAAAAGATGAAAGCAATCCAAGTGTACATTAACTGATGAATGGAAAAACAAAATGTGGTATAAACTCAGAATATTATTCAGTAAAAAGGAATAAAATTCTGATGCATGCAATATTGTGGATGAACCTTGAAGACATTACTTTGAGTGAAATAATACAGGCACAAAAGAACAAATATTGTATAAACTCACTGAAATGAACTAACTAGAATAAACAACCTCATAGAGTCAGAATCATTTGCTATAAATTTAAGCTCTTTTAGGCAGAAACCACATTCTTTTAATCTTTCTATCTTCTTTTGTGCCATATTCTATTAATCTTTCTATCTCGCTCTGTGCCTATAATTTTACCTTGCATGCAATAGAGACTCAATAAATATATCTCTTTATTCTGCTTATTCAATGACTATTTGCCAGAGCTTTTTTTTTTTCCCCCTCTATATCACATAGTTCCTTCTATAAGGACAGTGATTCTGACTAGAAAAAAAAATCCCTACTCCTAATGCTTCGAATGCATTATGTTATAATTCCATAGTAATTTCCAAAGTAACAGAGCACCGTCCTCCCTCAATATAGGGATCAGGTATGAAACACTAGGGTTGGAAACAGATTATCCTACCAGTACGGCTTTTGCCAAAACAGAAATACAAAATACAGTCATTTCTTCAGGCATTGTAGGATAAGTATCAGAATACCAAAATATAAATTGCCATATTGCCCCCAATTCTTCTCACCTACTTACTTTAAGAGGTGTCAGAAGGTGCTTAGTTCAGGGCTCATATATTTCAAATGTGTTAGAACATGCTTCACTGGGATTTTGTTTGGCAACATTGTGAGATCCAATATCAACTTAGCCCACACCATTTCTCTAGAGTGACTTTTAAAAAAGAAAAGGAATAAAAATATCTAAAGCTCTACTTATATTAACGTCAAGTAGACACTAACTTAACTAACTTGCTTTCCTAATTCTGCTTAACTCTGCTGACCATTTAAATTGTGCCTTTTCGCATTTAAATTTGTTGAATAGGTAAACAGGTCTACACTTCAAAAATTGAAAGCTATAAAAACTATTCAGAGATAAGTCTTTAATATTTATTCCTTCTCTACCTGGTCTCCCCATCCCCTCTCCACCTTTTTCCCTAACAATATTTCTTGGAAATCTTTTCATATCTGTACATAGAGAGTTTCCTCATTTTCTTTTATTGCTTTAGAGCATTCAGTTGTAAGGATGTACCATAATTAATATAAATAGCCCTTAATTGGTATACACATAGATTGTTTCCAATATTTTGCTGTTATAAACAATGATTCAATTAATAAATTTATACATACGCTGGTTTCCAAATAGGCAAGTATATGTATAGAATAAATCCTCAAAAGTGAAACTGCTGAAACAATTTCTGTGTGCTTTTTTTTTATCAGAGGAATTGTTAGCTTACAAAAAATCATGCATAATGTGTGGAATTATCATACATCACTCCTCCACCAATACCCTGCATTGTTGTGGGACATTTATTATAGATGATGAAAGAACATCATCAAAGTATTACTACTAACTATGGTCCATAGCTTATATTTGGTATATTTTTCCATACACCACCCCATTATTAACACCATGTATTAGTATTGCACATTTGTTATAGTTCATGAGAGAATGCTCTCTGTGTGCTTTTGATTTTTTAAATATTGCCAAATTATCATAGGGGTTGTCAAAATTTGCACTCCAACCAGCAATGTATATAAGTACCTGTTTTCCCACAGGTATTTTTTCAAATTTTTGGACTTTTCCCAATCTCTTAGATGAAAAATAGTGTATCTGTGTAATTTTAATTTGCATCTCTCTCTGTTATGTGTGAGGTCAGCCATCAGATGTTTAAGAGTCATTCATATTTCCACTTTTTGAACTGTCTGTTCATATAGTTTACCCACTTTTTACTTTTCTATTGGGTTCTTGGTCTTGTATTATTGATTTTTAGGGGCTCTTTATATATTAGGAAAATAAGCTCTTTGTGATTTAAATTGTAAATGATTATTTGCCAATTTGTCATTTGTCTTACTTTTATGTGTGTGCTTCAGAAGGGTGTGTGTATGTGTGTTTTTAATGTTGAATTTGTCAACTTTTTCTTTTATGGCTTCTAAATTTTGAGTCATATTTAGAAATGCCTTCAGTACTCCAAGGGTATAAAGGGTTCTCTTATGTTTTTTTTTTTTCTAAATCACCCATGGTTTCATTTTGCATTTTTAAATCTTTGAACCATTTGGAAATTGTATTGGTGTGAGATACAGATTAAGATGCAATCTTCCTATAGTTTGGGAAAAAAACACAATAAATCTATTACATGAATGATTTAGATTGGTTGTCCACAATGATTAATTTACCAAATTTCCTCTCCACTTTACATTATCTATATATCTTCCAAATTTCACAAACTCAAGCTTCCAATTTTGTATTAACAAAGTTGCTCAGAATATACTAAGCAACTTTAGAGGTTCATAGCATTAGACACTACCAAATGCTTACTTGAATTGAATGTTCAAAATTTTAGTAACCTAGAATAGTGGCAAGATGAAGAATCACCCCAAAATGAATATAGGACAAAATTGAGTTGGACATAGATCATCTATGCTATATAGTTCGCATGGAGTATAAAGGTCAAAAGGAAAGCATAATCAATAGATAGTGGTTCTGGTTTGAATTGGGAGAGTTTACTTTTCAATATTACTTCTGCAGGGAAACAGCTAAAGGAGCAGGTGAAACAGGGACGCAGAGGGGCTCGGTAATAAGTGAGCTTCTCAAAGCTCCTGGAAAGATTTTTATTGGACAGGACACAAAACAGGTGTGAGATGTTGACAGAATTTGCCATCACTTTTAAAGGCCTACTTAAGGAAACCAAGTGTGAAAGAGTTCACATGTTCCTAAGATAAGACTATACAATGGAGCTGTTGCCAGAGTCCTCTAGATAACAGGCACTTAATGATGAACTGGCCAAGGAGAGCAGATGAAAAAGTACAAGCCTCAGGCAACACTACCCAGTCCAGAGCAGGAGGGCCAGTGTGATCAGTAATGACCACAATGGGTGAAAGAATTTCACGGATTGGTGGTAACCTGTTAATTGCCCTCAGCATATAAGGACAAATTAATTTGACTTACCGAGACAATTGACAGGGCTATAGTCATGGAGTAAATGGCTTTTAGTGATGTTCTAAATATCACAGCAAAACATGCTGTGCATATGGTTACATCAGTCATTTAAGGAGCTCCCAAAATATGGAGAGAACACTGGACTGGATGTCAAAAGAACTGAGAATTAATTCTGGCTCTGCCATTTAGCAACCTCAATATGTAAACTTGAGCAAATCACTTATCCTTTTTGGTCTTCTGTTCTAAATTATTCAGCTTTGCTCTGGTAATAAATCACTTTACTATAACGAACTATAAATTATGTTAAGTATATATTATATAAACTACAAACTATAATGAAGTATAAAATCCTGGGGGCTTACTACAACAAAGAACAAAGTTTATGTTTTACTTTCATGAAAACGTGAGAAAATGGATCAGACAGCTGTTTGATCCAAGTTTCTTCTTCATTCCAGGATTCAGACTGAAGGAGCAGCCTCCCCTGGGACATGTGAACTTATGACAGAGGGAAAAAAAATAGGGAGCTCTGAAAACCACATGATGACTGCTAAAGCTTCTGTCTTAGTTTACCACGGGGCTACAGTGCAATATACCAGAAATGCGGGGGCGGGCTTCTAAAATAGGAAATTTATTAGGGGTAAAAGCTTACAGTTCCAAGTCTGTGAAAATTTCCAAATCAAGCACCATCAGAGATGCTTTCTCATCAAAGTCAGCTACTGGCAATCTTGGCATCCTGCTATGTGGTGAAGCAAGATGGCAGCCGATCTCTGCCAAAGTCCCTGCCTTCCCCTCAGAGTTCACCTCCTGCAGGAGCTCAGCTGTGAGCATATGGTTTGTCTCTTTAGGCTTGATTTGCTCTGTGGGCCCAGCCCCTTGGGGACCTCTCTCTGTGTTTCTGTGCTCTGCTGATTTCAGACTCCGGACTTCTCTCAGCCTCCGGGACTTCTCTGTCTTCCTGCAGTTCTCTCTCTCACATGGCAGGAACAAAATGGCAGCCTCTTTTCTCTATGTCTCTTTTCTCTCTGTGTTTTCAGTATATATAAGACCCAGCAAGAGGGTGGAGACCTAATCTGTGTCACAACCTCACTGATGTGGTCCAATGAAACTCTCTAAAGCGATCTACTTGAAAGAAATCTCACAAAAATGAATCTAATGTAATGAAGGGTGCCACACCCACAGGAATGGATTTGTTTAAGAACATAATATTTTGGGATTCAAAAAAGAATTTCAAATTGTCAGAGCTTCTGCCTGGCCTTGGCATATATGATGTCCACTCACTGCCAATGGCCAAAGCAAGGCATGTGGCAACTTCAATGTCAATAGGGTGTAGATTCATACTCCTCCTATTAAAGACACTACATGTCACATGGCAATGGGGGGAAATAATGAATAATTTTACAAGGGGAATGAATATTTGGGAGCATTGATACAATCTACCACAGGTTCTGATCATAATTCTATCACTACTTCCTGAATTGACATAAGACGCTTTCTCTGATCCTCAGCTATTAAATGGAGGTTTGGCTTAGTGACCTCCATTGTCCTTCTGTTCTGTAGTTCTATGATTCTGAAATACTCATTTCAATTTGTTTTCTGAATACGGTTAGAAGAAAGAAATGCTCTCTAAAGGCAGAGCTTCACTTACTATCTCTGTTCCCATGAGTGCCTAGGATATGATGAATGACAACCATAGTTGGTTTTAGTTAATTAAATTATTTCATTTTACTTAAGTAGTAAGTGATGGAGTTTGGATTAGAACCCAAGCCTATTGGATTCTCCCACATAAATGATCTTGTATGTACAGATTTGCATTTCCCAAATTCATTTGGCAACATATTGATGGGACAGCAATTGGAGCTCATGAGAAATAAGATAGGCTTAGATTAACAGAGATATTGTAGAAGGGTCTCATGAAAAAAATTAATTACAATTAGAAATGATCAAAATTTGATTCACACACAAATACACAATTGACATTGAAAACATCATAAATATATGCTGAATCAGAAGACAGAAACCTAACATAGACTAGAGATCACAGTAGAACTTATGGCACAGCACCAGTTGTTGGGCCAACATAACCTGCACAGGAATGTGGTTTGTGTCACATCATCCTTCATGTGACTTCTTGACATTCTTATCATATTGATTAAAAAAAAATCACAGAAAATAAAAACAGCTGTACCTGTGTGTTTGATGATTTCTTCTTACACGTGTTCCAGAGTAGTTTTAGAATAAATATTGCCAGTGCTGAGAGAGTTTTGTTTTGTTTTGTTCTGAGGAACACCCGTTAATATCTCACAGAACAGCAGTGAGGTTTTACTGTAGGTAGGAGTTTGTTTAGAAAACAAAAACATTCTGAAAATCACTAGCCTAAGGTTTTACTCAATCAACAATCTAATGCCTAAAGCGAACAGCTGATTGAGTACAACCTTAGGCTAGTGATTTTTGAAAACTAGCTGCCCAGTTCTATGTGTAATCTTGAAGGAATGACAAAGACAAGAGAAGACTGCCTGGGACCCAGTGCCTTTCTCCATTCTCACACTTGGCATGTTTTGCTAAACATGTTTATTTACATCTGTGTGTCTCCCACTTTGAACTGAGAACTTGGAGGGAGTGGGGGAGGGTGAGGACCTTGATTCCTTGCACATAGTTGGAGCTTAATAGATATTGATATGAACTGAACTGAATTCTATCTATCTACCCTGAAAGGAACTACAATTTGGCTTGTTAAAAAAGACTTTTACATATAAGTCAGAGAGATACTTTTAATAAAGTGGAATAAAAGATATTTTTTAAAACTTAATGAATAAATTGTTCTTTAGGGAACTTCATCATGAATAGGGCATGCAAGAATTGGTAGTCACAGAGGAGAAAGTAAATAAATTCCAGGAGGGCACAACAGTAGCACTAAACGTTTGTGAAATTTAGTCTAATACACTTAATAGTACATTTTCAATTCTACAGAAAGAATCTTTCAGGCTCATATGAAAGACAATCACTTATCCTTTACCAACAACTGGGCTTTTCTGCCTGGTCTCTGTTTTTCAAGCCTCCTAGGGTAGCTGGGCTCCAAGAAGGACCTCCCCCAACCCCCCGTGGATTCTCATTTTCTGGTATTCTTGGCCTTGCCTGTTCCCCTCCCACGTAGAATAGAACTGTAGAATTAGAAGGCAGTGGGCACTATAGTGAGGATGTGTGACAGATGAGGCTAGGTCATCAAGAACGCTGTGCTTCCTTTTGCTCCCTGGGCTTACCCATGCTGGGGGAAGCCAGCTGCACGTCGTGAGGACTCTCACACACTCCAACGGAGACGTCCCCATGGTGAGGAATTGCAGCTTCTTGTCAGCAATCAGGCATGTGAATGTGCCATTGTCCAAGTGAATTTTGAGCCCATAAAGCATTCAGATGTCTGCTGCCTTGGTCAACATCTAGACTGCAACCTCTAGAGATAGGAGCAAAGGTCACCCAGATTTCTGACCCTCAAAACCTGGGTAAGATAATAAATATTTCTTGTTGTTTTAAGCTGCTAGGCTTAGGGTAATTTGTTATGCAGCAATAGATACTTAATATATCTACTCCTACAGAGTGCCAAGGCCCCTGAGAGTCTTGTGTTAAAATATACAGTCTATAAAACAAAGCAAATCTTTCTGGGCTTCACTAACCTCATGCCACTGCTTGCCAAACAAATGCTATGCCCCTTTAGATCTTCCTTGTTCCACTCTTGACTGTATACCTGGAATCCCTTTTCCACTTTCCTTATCTGGAAAACTCTTTATCACTCTTCAAGACCCAGCTAAAAGAAGCCTTCTTTATCACTCAGAATCAGCTGCATGTGACTAAAGAACCTGGATTACCAACAACTTAAACAAGAGAGAAGTTGTTGTTGTTGTTGTCCCTTAGATAAAGGAATATGGGAGGTAGGCAGTTCATGAATTTGTTACAAAAAAATCTTGATGGGCATAATTTCTTCTAACACAAGCCTCTGAATGTGGCTTCCTTCTTCATAGAGCAAAACAAGAGCCTTCACAACTGGTGTCCAGGTGGCAAAATGGAGGTTGGAAGGAGAGAGAGACAAAGTATGTACCAGCTGTTTTAAAATAAATTTTGTGGAAGCTGCCTGTAGCAGTTTGACATTATATATGAATTCCAAAAAATATATAGATTATGTTTGTAAACTGCTCAGTTCCTCTGGTGTGATAACCCTTTGATTGAATTAGAATCACCTGAGGTGGCTGATAAAATTATGTTAAGATTAGGGCTCTGATCCAACCACGTCATTAGAGTGCAACTCAGGGTCCAGTCCCAGACCCCTTGGTTGATTAAACAGACTCTCACATGGATATAAACACATGGAGAAGGAGAACACAGAAGCAGATACACAGGAAGAGAGAGTGCTCCATAGACACAGGCCCGGGGAAGAGAGATAAGACTACAGCTGACCTTGTGGAGAGACCAGAGCAGCTGAACTGGTAAGGAAACAAGCCATGGGAAGAGAGATGAGCCTTATGCCAGCCTACAGCTGAGATTGGAAGAAGCTGGGATCATGGAGCCTTAAGAAGAAGGAGGAAGGCTGAACCCTTGCAGAGATCACCCGTCATCTTGTGTCAACATGTGGCAACAGACTTTGGGTGAGAAAGTACCTCTCATGGTCCCTTGTGTTAGACCCTTTAAAGTCTAGTAACTGTAAGCTTCTACCCCAAATAAATACCCTTTATAAAAGCCAACAGAGTTCTGGAACTTTGCATCAGCATCCCTTGGGCTGACTAATACGCCGCCATTCAACATTTCCAGTTATATCTCACCAATCACAGCCTAGTCCAACAGTCACACCTCATCTGCAAAGGGGCTGGCAAATGAATTATATTCTGGGTGGCCCTGTGCCCAACTGAAAATTGGGAATTGGGGAATTTTAATACTAAGGAAGAAGTGGGCAGGTTCACACTGGTGATGTTGGAGTAGATAGCAACAGCCCTGGCCCTTATATCCCCTGAGGTTCCTTGCATCCTCTATTGCAGGAGTTCATAACCTTCTTTTGTTCCACAGACCCCTTTGCTAGTCAGGTGAAAACCACAGACTTCTTCTCAGAATGTAGTGGCAGATAGTTTTGTGACACTTAATATCAGAGGTCAGAGAAAATAAAGATAATAAGTTTTTTTTTTTCAATTCAAGTTCATGGACCCCCTGAGATCTTTCCATGGGCCCCTTGGGGATCCACGGACCCATGGTTAAGAACCGCTGCTCTACTGGGTTCTCACTAGCCTGTGAATGCCTCCAACGGGAAAATATTTGCTTTTAATGGTCCAAAGGACACAGTGAGTTTTTAATTCAAGTGTGTTCAATGGTTGCGCAACTAAATAGATGGTATGTCAGCTGAACTCCTCATTTTGATACTTCTTAGCAGAGTAGACACCAATAGTCTTCATTTCTATGAAAATTTCAAGGACCAGTCCAACAACATGCTTTGTACTCAGCTAGTTGGTCATTAATTTAGGATCTCATTTATCATGAACTTCCTGGGACATTTTCTTTTGACCTTGGGGACACTTTAATCTTTGTTGTAGGACAAATGTTGTAGCAAATGTTCATTCTGCTAAATCCGTTACTTTAGTCATATTTGATCACAAAAGCAATAATTCAGGATGTGAACTTCATCTGAGAAAAGGTGGTGCAACACAACCTAGAGGCATGCTGAACAGGTATAACTACTTTGGAAAGCAATGATAGTATATGGAAATCATTATAAAAATGTTCTATCCCTTTGACCTAGTCATTCCAATCCTGGCAATTCATCCTAAAGCAATAGAGGGTTCAATAGGGGGAGTTTTCACTTGATAGGTATAGAGTATTTGTAAATAAAAATTCTAATTAAAAGTAGAACAACTCCCAAAGCTCCTTAAGCACTAGGATGTTTCTTACTATATTATTTTAGGATATTAGCAAATGAAATTGCACATTCACTATTATTTGCAACCATGCAAAATGTGTATTGAAAAAAACCACAAGAGAACCAAAAATAAGAGAAGTTTGGGAGAGCCAATGTGGCTCAAGAATAGCGTGCCTGCTTCCCACATGGGAGGTCCCAGGTTCGGTCTCCAGGACCTCCTAAAAACAAACAAGAAGTAAACAAATGAAAAAACCAATTCAGGGGAGCAGATAAGGCTCAGTGGTTGAGTGCCAGCTTCCCTCATATGAGGTCTGAGGTTCAATCCCTGACCCCAGAACTTAAAAAAATTAAAAAAAAAAAAAAAAAAGTTTGGCAGGGTGATGTGATTATAGATATTTTTTCTTTTAAAGAAAATGTCCTTAATGCTCTTTTGTGGTCTTAAACACACAGTATAAATTCTGTGTGAGTGATGAATGGGTGAGGCAAGATGTGCTTGGGGTGGCTGGAAAAAGGCACTACTATAAAATGACTTCACTATTTCCCTAGGCCGTATATTGTTGAATTTCTCCAACAACCAAAGAGTAAGTATGTCTCATTATTTGCATGTGGATATACATGAATAGAAGTGGGTCTTAGTGGATCTCAGGTATGGTACCTCCATCTAATAAAGAATAGGTATATTTTTGGGAGGGCATGCATGAAACAAACCATTACTTAAATTTTTGTCTTGTCTTCCTTGGAGATCAAAATACAAGTTGACTTTAGAGCTCTCAGCTAATATCCCTATAGCATGTCGGGATATAGCATGTATATCCCAAAAGCTTAATCCATTTATCCTTGGTTTCTTCATTCACCTTACTTAGATTAAAATGTAGATATATATATATTTCACCAGGATTTATACAATGAAAAATTATGTTGTAAATCTAGTAAATATTTTAGATCAATTTGACTAGAATTATCTCCTTCCTTTTACCAAATCATGGGGTTTATTCCTGTGAGCATCCCATTATAGAGTGTTTTGCTAGGATGAAAGAAACATTGTGTTTGGCATTATTTGAAAAGTTGATAGGATTTAAGAATTCTGCCAGGAATTGAGCAGTTGGTTGCCTGAAGGCTGATGGATGATCTTTCAAGATATTTTCCAGTTCCCTGAGATTACTTAAAATATGCACAGGTGAGCAATGACATGGTTTCATAGTGTGACTTTTAAAAAAATAAGCTTTATTTATATTTATTTTACAAACATAAAATTTATACCTTTTAAAGTGTACAATGCAGCGGTTTTTTAGTACATTCACATGGCCATATGTTCATCACCACTGTCTAATTTTATAATATTTTTATCACCTCAAAAAGAAACCCCATAACCCATTAATCACCACTTCTCATTCCCCTCAACTCCCAGCCCCTGGCAACCACTTATCTACTTTCTGTTTCTATGTAATGTGAATGCAATCGTGGCCACTGGATTGATTGTTAGAGTTTATACCCAGAGACACGCACAGCACAATCACATGTGTGTGTGCTTGTGTGTATGTATGTTCAGAGACTACGAGTGAGGCTCTTTGAGACTGCCAGGAATGGAGACACACTCGCTTCAGGGGCTTTCAGGTGTGAGAAATCTATTATAAAGGAAAATGTGGAAGCATGGAAGAACAGGAATCCATCTCTGCAGGCCACCGACGGAACTGAAAAGTCACAAGGAGACATATGTGGAATGGTTGGGTTGTGAGTCCTGGACCCAGCCTGCCTGGATTTACACCAAGGCTTCCTCATCCACTCCGTGTGTGACTTTGGCATGCTACTTAATAACCTTGCTCCTGTGCTTTTCCCTTTTCCAAACGGGCCTGATAGTGTGGAACCCAAATCATGGGATTGGTAAGAGGGTTAGATGAAGCAATACATGCGGGGAATGCAGAACGATGCCTGGTGAGTGCTGTTTAAATGTTAGCTCTTACTATGGAGGATTTCATACACCTCCACTCATTCAATTATTTGTGTGTGTGTGTGTGGGGGGGGGGTTGGAAAAAGTTCACTATTGGCTCTGTTAGTGGTTTATACATTAAGATGACTCAGCTCAACCTCTAAGAATCAGTTTCTTCCGACTCCACTTTCTACCTCACGCATTCCGTTGCCTCATGGTTTCGGCTTTACTGCCTTTTCTGTGGTTTTCTCTCGGCTTCATCACTCCACCAACACCAACGCTTACCTTCAATGACTTTTGACAGAAAATCTGACAGATTTGATGAGTTATGATAGAACATAGAGCGTCTGTGTTGAACACGTCAGCCCTGCCCGGAGCCAGCCTGTGGCAGCAGGTCCACGTGGCCGGGGCCCAGCACACGCATGTACACACAAGCGCACGCGCATTTAGGGAGAGGGCTGGGCTTGGTGAAAACTCCATGGCTTCTGAAAACAGGGAGGCGTAATATTCAGACACTGTGGATAAGCGTGGAGTGTCCAATAGACTGCCATGACATGGTTTTGAAAACATTTGTGATATATTTTGTTCAGTGAGAAAAGGACAATACAAATTTATACAACACAATTGAAACAATTGGGGAAAATAAGAAGAAAATATAGAACTTTTTCAAAACTCTTATTGTGATTTAGGCAATGAGCCAATGCTGATATTTTTCCTTTCTAACCTTCTGTGTAACTACATTTTTAAAAATGTGAAGAAACTGCTTTATACAATGTACTTTATATTACCTATAAATAAATAAATGAGCCTTTTCTCTGTCTATAAGCTATGCAGAAGACAAGCAGAGAGTTGTAATAATTACTTAGGTAGTTTAGGCTTGGGATTTTATAATTGAGAAAGAGAAAAGCATGAGAGAGAGGATTTCTTGTGTGGCTTGACTGTCTTCCTCTTTGCCTAAACAACATAATTATGTAGTCCTCATTACATTTATTTTCATGGACATGGAGACCACATAAAGTTCTTGGTTCATCCTGCTCATTCTGATGACTCTTCAAAATAGAGTTTAAAAAATATCTATGTACTTGGGGAAATCTATGACATATGGCGCATAGTTTATTTTCCAGCTGTTTTCTGTTAACCTTGACTCTGTGGGAATTTTTTCCCCAAATAATTTATATATCAAGGCAGGATGCAGTCAGTGAGGAGTTGTATTTTGGATGTGAGGATGTTAAGACACAGAGCATGCAAAGAGAAGAGGATTATTTTAAGCACATTGAAGATGCTTGACTGTTTATCATTTTTAATTCCTTCTCACTCTCCCTCTCTTTGTCCTCTTTTGCCTTTATCGAACTTCCACATATGCTCTGTTTTGCCCCCATCTGATGGACTTATGTTTAGGGAATAATCCTAAACCTCTACGGGACAGAGAGGCACCCCTTGTAAAGTCGCAGGATCACAGAGCAATTAATTAAAAACAGCAAGCCTTACCTGATGTCTTCTGGATGACTTTTAATTATGCTAAATGCCCTACTTTTCCTAATGAGGGTGTTCTGTGAATCCTATGCATGGTTTTCCCATACTGCCCTTGCAGACAAACCCTGGGTCCAGCAGGACTGCTGTTGCTTGCCAGACCAAATCCTTTCTCAGCAACAAAGCCTGCCATTGTGTCCCCCATGCAGCTCCACTGATCTTTCCCAAAGGGCCTTTTAGCACATGTGCACACTTATTTCCATTCCCTGATGTGCTGAACACAATGTAGCCCAAGAACCATGGTAACTTGCCTTCACTGCAGACTGAGACACAAGTGTGTCTAGCGTTCTCTGAAAGCCCTAGCGGGCAGCTGGACTCTGTGTGTGTGTGTGTGTGTGTGTGTGTGTGTGCGCGTGCGTGCGCGCATGTGTGTGCCTGGTCGGGGGAGGGCAATCTGCTGCTTTTGTTGGAAGGCGACTGTGGAATAAAGAACTGAAGAAGTGACAAGGTGTCAGTGTCCTCATTGCCTCAGCGGTCCAGGGGTCTCATCCCAGCTCGCAACCTGATGTCCAAGGGATTGAAAGAAAACTTTGCTCCTGGCTAATTTCCAACTGTTTCCAAATACACTTGAGAAAGTTCCATGAGATTTTTTTTCCACATAGCACCTGCTCTAACAATCCAAAAGCAACATTTTTTCTTCTCCATTATAGTGTACATCTGTTATTTTGCTGACATGGAGCTGGCATAACAATTAGATTCATTGCTTGCCCAATACGTTGAGTCCAGCTAAGCTTAAATGACCTCAATGTATTCTCTGAACATTTATCCAATGAGAGAACACATGAAGAAATCCTGTATGTAAAGGCTTTATTGGGTTAGATCAGTGGCATGTCTTTAATATAAGCTTTTTTCATTTCAATGCAATGAGGAGATGAAATTAGAAAGCCTGAATGATGGGCAAGACAATGAAAGGTGTCTGGAGGTCATTTTTATTTTCTCTTAAGTAAAAACAAATTTTGAAAAGGTACTTTTAAAAATTCCTAAATTTTCTTTCTGCAGAACAATTTCAACAAATGGAGACCTTGATGGGGTGATAGTTGTTTCTTTTTACTTCTTCCTAATAGAGAAAACAAAGAAATAGGTTCTTCTTTAGAGATATTTTCTTCTGCTTCTTGGAATGAAAAGCAAAACTGACTTTTCTGTACTCAGGCAGGGTGGTGATAAGTAAGAAAGGAAGGCAATTTGAAAACATGCATCTTGGTCTAGCCCCAGATACTGTCTTTGTGTGAGCTTGTGTAGTGTATAATAAAGTTCCACAAAACATCTGGGAGAAACAGAGCAAATAAACTGGCTAAAGGACTACTATATCTGGAGATGCCGAGCCCTAAAAGAGAAGTTGGTAGTGAAGATGAAGAAAGTTAAAAACTGATAAGAGAAGTTTGTAGACACCAAAATTTGGGTATCAATTCTGTTTAAAAAGTTTGCTTCAAAGTTGATTAAAAAACAACACGGTAAAACTTTTTTTCCCATAGAAATACTGATAAACTTAAATTCCATCCAACAATATAACTGAGTGCCTCTTACATACAAAGCTTTGTGCTAGAGGCTGCAGGAAATCAAAGATGAATAAGTCAGCCTTCTTGAGGTGCTTATAGGCTAATTGCAAAAGGCAGAGGTGAAGAAGGATAGGCAGGTACCGGAAAACTGTAGTACAGGGCACAAATCCCATAGTAAACATGTTATTTTCAAAAAGTACCGTGGCTTCAAAATACAGAAAATGTACCATTTGATAAAAGGTTGGAAAATATTTCATGGAGGATATGGTACTTTACATTTTTCCTTGAAAAATGGATAAGATACCAACCCATAGGAAGGGATACTTCAGGTCAAGTTAACAGGGTGAATTAAGGCAGGGAATTTCAAGTTCTATTATTTTCTCCAGCAGATCCATAGAGGTCTAACATATAATGTATGTTTAATAGTACAGTTAGCATTATATACACACACAGATACATACATGAATTGTAACCTGACCTACTATCACACCATCATGAATATTGTTCTTATGCAAAATAACTTATGAGATCATCAATGAAGGGAAGAATATTAAAAGGAATGGCTTGATTTCCAGGGTCCTGGGAACACCTCTGGTATACTTTGCCATTTGTAGGTATGAAATGTTTAAAAGTTTGGTAGTTATTTACAAAGCTTTAAAATATTTATCTCAAGTATTCTTTCAATGATAGCTATTGAGCACGTATGATATAAACCAAATCTAGACACTGGAGATACAACTATGAACAAGGCAAACTCCTCACTATCACGGAGCTAAAGTTCTAGTGGTGAGAGATGGTAAACAAATGAACAAGTACATATATTATATGCCAAGTACTGATAAGATCTATGGAAAAAATTACTTAGGTAAGGTGGAGGGTTGGTCATAGAAGTCTAGACATTTGAACAGAGCCCTAGGGAAGTGAGGGAACAATCCCGGCATATATTTGGGGGGAAGGCATTACAGGTAAAAGCTAGTGCAAAGGCCCTGAGGTCTTTGTGTACTGGGGTGTGAAGAACAACTTGGAGATCAACTTGGCTGGAACTGAGTAGATGGGATTGAGGTCTGAAACTTTGGAGGGTAGGGTAGATCCTATAGTCTTTAAAGTCACTATAAGTATTTTGGCTTTCATCTGAGTGCAGTGGAGACACTGGATGATCAAAAGCAAGGTAACATGAGCTGACTTGTGTTGATTTAGATGAGGGCGACTTGCACCAAGGTAGCAGTGGCAGAGTAGGAAGAAGTGGGCATAGTCTGGAATACTCTGAAGGAAGAGTCAAGAGGATTTGGTAATGGATTGGAAAAAGCGAGTGAGAGACAAAGAGAAGTCAAGGATAACTTGAAGGCTATTTGTTTAAGGACCAGGAGGAAAGGAAAAGATCAGTAGGGGATCTGTTAACCAAAGCTAAATCATAATCGCCAAGGTTGACTGAAAGTTATATATATAAAACCATTCTTGGATCTCGTTAGGTCCTTCTCAGGTTACATGTATAAAAAAATACCCATGTGCTTGCTTAGACAGCACATATACTAAAATTGGAACTGTACAGAGAAGATTAGCATGGCCCCTATGCAAGGATGACATGCAAATTTGTGAAGCGTTCCATATTAAAAAACAACAACAACAACAACCCAATCCATGAAGTTTATTTATTTTTATTTATTTATTTTTTAAAAGATTTATTTATTTTATTACATATCTCCCCTTCCCCCCGCTGCGGCGACGCACCGAGAGTGGTCACTGCGCAGGCGCGGCTTTCCCTGCTTGTGGGCGGTCTCTGCGTCCGTTCACGGCTGGCTTTTCAGTTCGCGGGTGGCTGGCTGCGCTCCATCCACGGGCGACCTGCCCTGCCCATGGCGGCTCTTGCCATGTCCGTGGCAGCTTCTTGCCCTGCCCACGGCGGCTCCTGCCGCCCATGGCGGCTTGCCATTCTCAAGGCGGTCTGCCCGCTAGGAGAGGTCCCCGGGAACCGAACCCAGGGCCTCCCATGTGGTATGCCGGCACCCTATCCACTGGGCTATCGAGCCGGCCCCGATGAAGTTTAGCTATAAGATATTCAGATACCAATAGACATAGTTTTGCATTGTCTCACCGAAGGAAGGGTTCATTGGATGAGCACTAGAAAACAGCCAATTGAAAAAAAACAAAAAACACAACAAACTTTCCCTCCACCCACTTTCCACTTTGGGAAATATATCTTGCCAGTTAAAGAGGAAGGAAGAAGTCTTGGTTGCATGTTTATGTGTCTCTGTGTTCTCTGAAAGATGGGTGGCTTTATTATTTAATGGAAATCATAATGCCATAGAAGTATCAGTAAAATTCCTGGCCCAAGGACATAGAAGAGTAGGACTTCCTGATTGCCATCCCAGGGTAGAGACACCAGGATCATTATCTGTGTTAAATAAAAGCTATAGCACATTCCTGAATTATTTGGGGACATATTTCTTCTGAAAGAGAATGAGCCATTAAGCTCTGTAACTATAATCATTAGTTTAAAAAAATTATTTGTGGCCAAGGATACGTTTATTTTGGCACAGGGGATAATTAATGCAACAGAATTATTAGCCTTGAAATAAATCAGCAATAATTAGTTTGAAAGGGGGTTGCTAAAATGTAGGATCTAGGAAAGTGGGTGGGGTGAGTGGAGAGGAAAAACTCAAATGTGAGAGGGAAATGAGAGAACATGAAAGGAAAACTCACTCTACTTTGCTATTTTTGCCCAAGATCAACCTTAGCCCAGTGCACGCCCCTCCCACCCTGTGTGCAGAAAAGCCCTGTAGCTTCCTGGCTCCCCCTTTCCCAGCAGCAAAGGTGGGGTAGGTAGGTAAGAGGGAATATCTGTGAGTTTATTTTGCACACACTCCACCCCCCTAGAAAGCCACTGAGTTGTGGATGTCTTCTTTTTACAGCAAATATATCATATGATGAATCTATCAGTCTTGTTAATTAGTTAATTAACTGCCCAGGGGAGGATTGGAGAGCAACCATTTGGGGTCTATTCTGTATCAGGTACTTTGTGCATGCCATCTCAACTGTCACTTGCTTATATTTGTTTTAAAATGTTTTTAATTGCACAGATGTTACATGAATGCATTCACATTGTAAAAAAAAAATCACATATGACCCCAATTTCACAGATGAGACCAATGAGATTCAGGGAGGTTGAGTGACTTGGTAGGTGGTAAGGATTTGAAACTAAGCTTTACCACCTTATGACTCCAGAGTAACTTAAATAAGCTATGGATATTTTAATTTGCAGTGCAGAAGGGTGTGGAATGAGAACTACTTTTGTAGAATGTAGACACTATTGGCAGGACAAAGCGCAGTGGTGGCATGGGAACACCTTTGACACTTGATACATGTGCTAGCCATCAGGTCATTCAGGCTTCCTGAGCCTTGGTTTCCTAAATTCCAGTGACAATCCTTGCTTGTTTTGTGCATCCAATGAGATTTTACTGTTACCAGATGGCTCTGGTTTCTGGGCTTCTAGGTTCTTGGCTTATGTCACATAAAAGAATTTAAGGCTATGTCATAAGACAGGTAAGGGAGTAAAGAGTCTGTTAAGTAACAAGAAAACGAGAAAAGTACGCGGTCAGAGGCATGGATGCAGGCATAGTACAGGGTGGGTTGTATGCTTGGGGCCCCAGGTCAGGGCTTTTTAGTCTTTCCTCCTCCCCTTTCATAATATTGGGGTGGGGCCCCAGCTGTTTGCTGTTCTGATTGGTTGCTGTGCCTGTCATTTCTCAGGGGACCAATGGGAGGCCCCTTGAGGCTATCTGGGGCTTTCCCTCTGGTTTCAAATGAGATTCTCATGGCTGGGGTCTCTTGAGATCCCTCAGGAGGTTTCTGGGTGGGGTCTCATGACCATGTTGTTTGCTAGCCTCAGCTGCTTTCCCCCTTTCACTATACCAACCTGCATCAATACAAAGGACTTTTTAATCTGTAAACTAGTATATGTTACTATTGCTAGTAATAGTAACAATAGTGCTTTAGCATTAATAAGGGGGGTGGAAAACAAAGTGGAAGCCTTGGACAGCTGTTGGGCAATGTGTAATCAAGGAGAAATGCCCCTGAAGATGGAGAGGTACAGTGAAGGAAATTGGGGGCTGCATAAGATAAGCTTCATCCCGAGCATTTAGTCTTCAATTTATTTACCAAATTTTCCTTGAGTGCTTCTCAAGTCAGGTACTAAGTAGGCACTGGAGGCCACCAAGGTGAACAGAAGTGATTTCTGTCCTGGGATTAGGGAGATAGCCCTCTGGGCAGCAAGGGCTTTTAAGCTGCTGGACCCAGAGAAGCAGATGCTGTTAAATCTGAATCACTGGTCATGCCACAAAGTGACTAGGTCCATGGGGAGTTAGTGCATAATGGGTAAGAAGTTTCTGTGTGGGGCGATAAAAAGTTTTAGTAATGCAAGGTAGTGATGGTAGGACAATATTGCAAAAGTAATTAAGCCACTGACTTGGCACATTTTGTGTTATTTATATATGTTACCACAATTTTTTTAAAAAGTGAGTACGTGCAAATCATTCACACCAGGAAATAATTCACACCAGAAAAATCCAGTAAGCTTTTACAAAGACACAGGAGATCCTTTCAGAACACAACCAAACAATGCACAGTATGTAAACAGAACTTTCAAAGGAGTACAATTGGGAGGTAATTATTTATGTTATAGAGGACTTTTTTGCTTTGCTTGAAAGATTTCATCAAAGAGTTTCTTTGACTATGAAGCTGTCTCAATGCTCTGTAGCATATGTCCATAGAGGATGAACCACTGGATTGGGAGCTAGCTGGGAAGAGCCCACACTGTGGTGTTAGGACACCTTGCTAAAAGATCAGTCAGCCAAGAAGGTGAAGGATTTAAGCGGATGAGGCAACTGCAATACAATTTGCAAAAATGAAACTTTTGTTAAATTTCAGGGAATTAATTATTCTTGGTCAGATACCTACAGATGTGAGGATACATTTCTGGCACACTGGAAGAATTGTGAAAAAAAAGTTAACAAACCTAATTATAGTTTCCTCTACTTTCAAGTATACAACTACCTCAATAGAATTCTACATGTATTTAATAACCTTTCATATCTTGCAACAGATAATTTGGACCCTGGGAATTGGCATGCATCCCACTGACTGAGACCCTCCCACTTCTGCCTGGCCATGTGTCTTTCACACCTTCATTTCTGAAGTTCTATATCAGACCTTAAAACGTAGCCACTGGCTTGGGTGAATCAACATGGTCAAGTTGAAAGAGACTCAGGATGAAACGTTAGGAAAGCTTGGGTCTCGCCACAGCTCTACCATTAACCAGCTATTTTGGCAATTCATTTAATCTTCATTTCCCCTTAATTAAATGAGAGCAGAGTTTCATAATTTTCGATGATTCCACACAATTCCAAAATTCTAACCTGTCAATTCACTGCTTCAGATGCTGTTTTAGGACTTTCCTAGAGAGCTGATGTGGCCCAGTGGTTGTGCACCAGCTTCCCACATATGAGGTCCCAGGATCAATCCCCAGCCCCAGTACCTCAATAAATAAATAAACAAACAAATAAATAAATAAATAAATAAAAATTTTAAAAAATACTCTCCTATTCTTTATACATTTTTTTTGGTTACATATCACTCCCCTTTTCTGCTTGCTCTTGCTGTGTGTTCATTTGTGTGTGTGTGTGTGTTCTCCTATGTCTGCTTTGCCTCCCCCCGCTGCGGGGACACGCCGAGTTAGCTCACCGTGCAGGCGGCTTGCCCCGCTTGTGGGAGGGTCTGCTTCCATTCCCAGGTAGCTTTTTTGCTCCGTTCGTGGGTGGCTTTGCTCCGTTCGCAGGTGGCTCACCCTGCCCATGGCAGCTTTTGCCCTGCCCGTGGCGGCTTTGCCCTGCCCGTGGCGGCTTTTTGCCCTGCCCATGGTG
>PVKH010000615.1:0-35986 GCA_004027955.1 Chaetophractus vellerosus
AGTTTTTTTTTGAACATCTATTTTTTTTTACTGAGTCTTTAAAATAATACAACCAAATGGCTTCAAAAAGAGCTCTGGTCATTCTGGCTAATGGAGACAGTCATCCCTGATGTCATGAGACGAGCTGGAATTAAGGTCACCGTTATGGGTCTGGCTGGAAAAGAGCCCGTTCAATATAGTTGAGATGTTATTTGTCCTGATGCCCATCTTGAAGATGCAAAAAAACGGGACCATATGATGTGGTGGTTCTGCTAGGAGGTAATCTTGGTGCACAGAATTTATTTGAGTCTAGTGCTATGAAAGAGATACTGAAGAAACAAGAAAAGAAGAAAGGCCTCATAGCCTTCATCTGTGCTGGTCCAATGGCTCTGTTGGCTCAAGAAGTAGGTTTTGGAAGCAAAGTTACAACACACCCACTTGCTAAAGACAAAATGGATGAATGGAAATCACTACAGCTACTCAGAGAACCGTGTGGAGAAGGATGGCCTTATTCTTACCAGCCACGGTCTTACATCAGCTTTGAGTTTGCTCTTGCTAGTATTGAGGCACTGGGTGGCCCGGAGGTGGCTGATTAAGTGAAAGTGCCACTCATTCTTAAAGATTAGCACAGAAATATGATATAATGAATAAGAGAAATAGGCTGAATGTAATCTGTTCTCATTGTATTAGATTTCAACAAAAATGGTTTCCTGTACAAACATGAGGCCATTACTGTCTTTGTGAAGGAGCAACTAGAAAGATACATCTCAACCTGTACATTTTGTGTCCATACATTTCTGAACTTTGTGTGCAAGATAAACAGGTTATTTAGCAAACTACTGATTGTTGTTTCTCTTGTGAAATCAAATTCATTATCGGCTTCATTTGTAGCTGTTAACTGTTGATAGAGCTGAAATAAGAGAAGAGTGAATGCATTTTGCATGGCAAGTAGGAAAAGCATAAAAGCAAAGATTAAGAGGCTTGTGATTTTTTCCCATTCATTAACTGTATTTTTAGTTTGCAATTAAAGAATATCAATGAAATTGGCTGTGTGGGGGAAAAAAAAGAATATTAGGAACCTAAGGGGAAATAATCATTGTCAAGAGCTGCTTCTGAATGTATGTATACTATCAGGATTTATAAGGCAAATTTCTCACTATTTGCATTATAAATGCCTTATCACTTTGCAAGAAAGTTGCATAATATATGTAGGATTTTCATGATGCAATTATTAGTAAATTGAAGGAAGTGATGCATTTGTTGAACGGTCTTGATAGTAAGGAAATTTAATCATATTTTTCTTCGCTCTGGTTTCCCATTCATCCTTTCATCATAAAAAGTAGAGATTATCAGTGTTCTTAGTTTAATTGAAAACCTACTTATTAGGACCTTATTGGTGTTTAATTCAGGCTAATGGTATTTTTATATTTTTGTTGGTTTTCATTTAAATTATGTAAAATATTTGAATTAAAATGAATGAAATGCTGACTTCTTTGATATTGTAGTGGATATGAAAAATCAAAAGAATGTTTATATTAAAGCATAATTTAATAAACTGAAATTGTATTTTAAATGCATTGTAATATTTTTCTTAGATTAACCCTTAGATACAAATAAGATCTAGCATTGGGAATGGTTGCATATGAATTGAGAAGCTTAGTTAAGTGTGCCAGTTTCAGCTCCATAGCTATTGTAAGGTACAATATTGGTTTAAAAGTCTTTTGGACTATTAGATTAGAATATTTGTGTCATTAAGATTGAATATTTTTATGTGTAAATATGCCTTTGTATTTTATGTTTAGATAAAGACCAAAAATGATTTGCAGAGTAGTTCTGTTTTGGCCATTAGCTAGCAGTACATTCATGATGGAGTTCAAAGGTCCAGGTTTGTTTTAGGCAACAAGAGAGTAAATCTTAATTTAAAACTTTTATACAGGTTGTTGAAAACCAGTATGCTATAATATGATGTTGAATATTTCTGTTGGATGATCTGAGTAGTATTCTTGTTGTAACTCTCATGGAAGCAGAAATGCCACATGGGCTGATCACCCAAGTGGATTTTGACATCTTCTGGATTGCTATAGGCTGTGATGCCAGACTAAACCTTTACTGATTCCCTATGCAAATTTATCTGAACATTGTTTATGTTTAGACCTCTATTTGTGCTATGTCTGGAAATGTTGTAGTCTCAAGTTTTCTGTATCACAAAAGAGCAAGTGAACAAAAGCACTTTTTATTTGCCAGGCACTGCTCTAAGGCTTTACATACTTTAACTCATGTAATCATTACCATAACATCACGTGGATATTACTATTCCTGTTCTGCAGATAAGGAAACTAAGACTCAGATTAAATTACTTTCTCAAGACTGTACAGCAAGTAAATGGTAGAACCAGGATTTGAACCTGGGTAGTCTGAAGGAACGTAATTCATCCTTAACTTATCAGTTTTTGAAGCAAGAAATCCCACTTTCCTTGTTATTAGTTCAGGCAGTAAAATAATATAGAACTTTAGGGGAAAGGGTCCTTTGTACTGTTTTGTGACAAAACATTGTTCCATACTTTTAACCTTTTCTGACTAAACTTACATTTTTTTTCCCCTAAATCCACAGGAATATTGAAAACAGAAAAAAAAGTGAAATTGGAAGAAAAAAGCTCAACAACATTGGGTATGAACGGAAAGTAATCTTTAAGCAAAAAGCATGGCAGAAAGTGGAGGACATAGTCTTTCCTTTACTTTTTGCCTGTTAATGCTCATTTAGGTGTAAGTGTTCTTCTGTTTGGTATTGATTAGTGTTATTCAGCTCCAGATATAGAATTTCTTAATTACATTTCTTGTAGTTTTATATGTATTTTATGCAAGGGATTCTAAGGCTTTCTATGAGATCTTCTGTATTTTTGAACATCTCTAATGAAAATAATGGCTATTTAAAAATAAGCCTCCATTTAATATTCTTGAGACTTAGATGTTGGGCAATAAATTAAAACTGATCTTTTTGTACCCTCTTCCTCAGTCTACCTTATAAAAAATTACTGAGTTTTCTGCTGTCTTTTTTGTCTTCTGTGCTATAATGACTAAAAGGCAGAGGATGATGGATGGAGCTTGAGTAACTGAAAGTCGATAAAGACAGTTCATAAATTGTAGGTTATACCATTCTGAGTTGGAACAATAGCTACTTGAAAGTATAATTTATACATTAATTTCAAAAATGTATTAAAATACTACTTTGACATCTCATTCAATTTTGTTAGAATATACATGATAGGAGAAAAAAGAGGTTTTAAAATTTTGGGAAAATCATTTTAATGAAATAATTTTTATTCTTGTGTTACTAGCCTTCATCCTAGTACTCACTTGGAAAGTGTTGAAAGACTGACGAAGTTGATTGTGGGCTGACTTAATTTATTTATTTTTATTTCTCCCAAAACAAAGATTAAAAAAAATCTTCTAATATATTTTTTCCTTAAGTTATATATGGAAATGCTGAGACTCCTTAGTTGGGTCTTTTTTTGAAAGTTATGGAGTTTAATTTTTTTACCATATCAGGAAATTGAGTATATTACTCACTTAAAGATTTTAACTACTGTCTGTGTTAACTTTAAGGTGTCAGGAGTTGGGATTTCTCAACACTGCTAATGAAGATCCCCTCTTATAGTCCAGTAAGCTAATCAGGAGTTCCAGACTCATGACAGGAACAGTTTAATTGAATCCATCCACTCTGGGCAGGTGACTGGAATAGCTGATTAAAACATAAATGCTGCTTTTAGGTTAAACCACAAAGGAACAACTCAGGACCAATTATGATTATTAAAGTATTCACTTATATCATTTAGGTAAGAGAAAAGAAAAGGATAAGGAAAGAAAAGAGAAGAGAGACAAAGATCACTACAAACCAAAACAGAAGAAGAAGAAAAAAAAGAAAAAGAAATCTAAACAGCATGGTAAGTATGGTAAAGTGGTCATATCCACTTTTTAGAATTCTAAGAATTTTTGTGCTTTTTTTTTTTTAACCAAAATGGAGGTATGACAGAATCCCACCAGGTTATTGAGAACTGAGAAGTTTCTGAAGCTTTCCTTTGTTCTGCTCATTTCAGAAACATAAACTCAGTTCTACTGTGGTTTATAAATCTTTGCAATTGATTAGAGACTTTTCATTTCCAGCAGTATGGTGGGCTGTATACCCTGACCAAGCATCCTTTAGCATCCTGAAGGAATTAATCTGGAATTAAATACCCCCTTAAATTGGCTTTCAAGAATGAGGGTGAACTAAAGTATTTTTAGAAAAATTGTTAAAAACCAAAAAAATTTGCTATCAACAGTTTGTCTCTAAAGGAAATTCTGAAAGATGTATTTTTAAGGCAGAAGGAAAATGGTTTCAAAAGGAAGATTTGAGATTCCAGAAGAAAGAATGAGCAGAGAAAGTATAAATATGTGGGTAATTCTAAACAATACATTGAAGATATAAAACAGTTTGGTTTTTGGGGAAAAACAAAAGAAAATGATTGAAAATAAAAATGACTTAATGGTTTGTAAATTGAGAGAGGCATACTTTGATTAACGTGTTTTTAAGCTCTTTGTATTGTTTTGGAAGAGCGAAGGAAATCTGTTGATTTTAGACTTGATTAGTTAAATCTACATGTTAAAATTTCTAACATGAATAATGGATGAATAGAAGCATAGAGTATAATTTCCAAAGTAGAGGTGGAAAAAATGTAATGAAAAAACTAATTAAAGGAAGGCAATAAAAGAGAGAAAAAACATAGAAAAAGGAGAAAATACAAATTATAAAATAAGAAATTAGAAATAAATCTAAATATATCAGTAATTATAGCTATAATGAGAGATTATTTTTATAGATTAGTTAAAAACTTTTATTTTTTGTAAAAGAAGCTTTACATTACATAAATGTTACATTGAAAATTCAGGGGATTCCCATATACCCACCCCTTCCTCCTTCCACACTTGTTCCCTTTAACAGCATCCTTCATTAGTGTGTTACATTTGTTACAATTGATGAACACATATTGAAGCATTGCCACTAACCATGGTCTATAGTTTACATTATGTTTTACACTTCATTCCGCACAGTTTTATAGGTTTTGACAAAATATATAATGGCTTGTATCCATCATTGCAATGTCATGCAGAACAATTCCAGTGTCCCCAAAATGCCCCATGTTAGACTTATTCTTCCCTCTCCCTCCCCTCAGATCCTCTGGTGACTACTGTCTTTATATCAATGTTTCAAGTTCTTCCATTACTAGAATAGTAAGTCTACTTTAGTCCATAAATAGATTTTTTAAAGTCCAGTTATTTGTTGTTTACAAGAGACATAAGTAAAATATAAGGATAGAAGTATCAAGAAATATTGAAAGTAAAAGGATGGAAAAAAATATGGTAAGTACATCTAACCATAAAAAAGCTAGAGTAGATATATTAATATCAGATGAAATTATCATTATAGCAAAAACCATTCCTAGAGATAGGAGGTTATCATATAATGACAGAAGGTTTAGTTCATTAATATCTCCCTAGATATAAAAATTCTAAATTGTATAACTGAATAACAGTCATCTTTCTTAGTAATTAATAGATTAAAAAAAAACTAAAATGTATTCTCTAAGGCTAAGGAAAGTATCAACAGCAAGTTGATTTAATAGACCTATAAGAATACTGCACTCAGCAGCTGCAGTGTACATACTTTTCTCAGACAGACATGGACATTTATTAAAATTGACCATGGACTGCAGCTTTAAGCAAATTTCAACACATTTTAGAGATTGGTATAATATAGACCATGGTTTCTGACCACAATATGGTTAACTAGAAATCAAAAAGATAAATAGAAAAAGACCCATATGTTTGAAATTAAGCAACAGACTTCTAATATAACACATGGGTCAAAGAACAGTCCAAATGGAAAAATAAAACAATTTTTAAGTCCCTGAAAAGTGATGAAAATATTATACATCAAAACTTGTGGGATGTAGTTAAAGTGGTACTTAGAAGAAAATGAATAGCCATACATGTATATGTTAGAGAAGAAGGATGAAGATCAGCTAAGCCTCTAGCTTAAGAAGTTAGAAAAAGAACAAGAATAAATCTAAAAAAAATAGAAGTAAATATTAAACATATGAGCAGAATTTAATGATCCAAAGCAAAAGTATGTTAGGAAGAATAAAAAATACCAGAATGAGTTCTTTGAAGAAGTGAACAAAATCAACGTACTTCTGGGAAGCCTGATAAAAAAAAAAGATAAGATGCACAAACCCACAATATTAGAAATAAAAAAGGCAGCATAATTACAGATGATTCAGACATTAAAAGGAAAGTAATATGAACAACTTTTTGCAAATAAATTTGAAAGATTAGATTAAATGGACAATTGTCATTATCAGTTCAAGTTGAAAATGGCACAAAGGGGCCCTCAAAAATAATAATATAATAATATTCTTTCAAACTGCATGATCAGGACCGAAGTATTTTGTGGTATTATGTCATATCCATAATTTTTACATTCAGTAAGCATTTAATAAAAACAGTTTTTAAAAATCTAAAGCCATCTAGGTAATTTCATAGTCAGTAATCATTTGTTGGTAAATTATTCAGATTTTAACTTTCTCCATTGTCCAAACATAACATCTGGTTTTTCCACAGATGTGAGTTTTCTACCTTCTCTAACTAAAAACTGCCAGAATTCTTGTGAAGTACTTGTGAAGAAAAGCTTGAGACCACTTTTCAGAGTGTCTCGAGCATTTCCAGGAAGTCCTGTGTCTGTACTGCCTTCCATGCTTCTCTTCCTCACCCCCTTCATACATAGCTCTGTAGAATTCAAACCAGAGATAACCAGTTAGGAAACAAGAAAACATTAACTACAAATCCACGTGACTACTGAATGCCCTTATGAGCAGCTTAAACTGCAGATAAAACTGTCAAATGAACTCCCACCCCACTAGAGGTGGCTGGCTTGGGGATTCCTGTGGAGACTCCAAGTGGTCAGTGTGGGGGTGTCCAGCCTTGTAAGTCACCTTTTACTGCTTCAGCAAACTGAGGTCTGTACCAGTCCTAATAGCAGGCAGTGAATCTTAACTGCTAAAGTGCCTGTGAAAGTGGGGAAAGAATAATGGGGAGAGGCTGAACAGGAATGAAATAAGAAGGCTACACTTGGTAGCAAAGTGAGGGATAGAGTTTGCAAGAATGAAGCAAGTAGTACCTTGAAAGAAAGAGGGGTGATGCGGAATAATAGGATGGACTGAGAAAAAAGTGCAAAGAAAACTTGCACCTAAGAATTGAAATCAGCCTTTGATTGTGGAATCCCTTAAAAAAGCCATTTTAAGAAAATGAACACTTTAAATGTTAGATATTTTTATTTTTTAGTTGGAAAGAGCCTTATTTCTTGTTTATATTTAAAAATCAGGCCTATAAATGAAAATCTTAACTTTGTGAGTAGCATCCTAGTAAATTCTGAAGATACACAGAAGTATTGCTATTTATAAACAGCAGGTGTTGAGTCTGGTAATCACTAGTATGTTTGCAATTAATTATTACATTTGAGGAAAATTTAGTCTAGGCTATTTACATTCATCTTGGAAGTGATACTTTTCCCCAGATGATTAAATTAGAGAAATTGTCTTTAAGTTGAAAATAAAGGTTTAAAATAACTTTTAAAATTTTAAAGAATTCATATTACTGCTATATGAGTTTCCTAGAATAATGTTTTTTTAATCTATAATTACCACTGTGATGGAATTTTTAAAATTATTTTTGATTGCCACTCAATGTTATTTTGCCTGTATCCTACTGGAACTTATTATGGACCAAATCCTATCCAAGCATTGTGTGTGTGTGTGTATTAGTTCATTTAATCCTCATGCTACCCTTTATCATGTGGCCTGCTATCCCCATTTTCCAGATAATTAACTAAATCAGAGAGAGACTGAGGGAGTTGTCCAAGGCCACACAGCTAGCTAATAAGTGGTAAAGGAGATTCAAACCCAGGCAGTCTGGCTCCAGAGTCTAAATTCTTAAATATAAGGCTATGCTGTAAATCTTACTTCCTGTACCTTCAAGTTTGCATACCAGAATGTGTATTCTTCCCTTCAGGAAGTTTTTATTTGTCTTTGTTGGCTTACTAAGTTCTTATGTTTATCTCTGTATTAGTCAGCCAAAGGGGTGCTGATACAAAATACCAGAAATCTGTTGGCTTTTATAAAGGGTATTTATTTGGGGTAGAAGCTTACAGTTGCCAGGCTGTAAAGCATAAGTTACTTCTCTCACCAAAGTTTGTTGCCACCTGTTGGGGCAAGATGGCTGCCGATGTCTGCCAAGAGTTCAGGCTTCTTGTCTTCTCTTCCCAGGGCTCTGTTTCTCTCTGGGCAGCTGCGCTCTCTCCACAAGGCCAGCGGTAGACTATCAGGCGAACCACTGTCTCTCTCCCCTGGGCTTCTGCCGTGTCTAAGGGGCTGTCTCTATTCCTCTGTGTTCTTCTCCTGTGTGTTCACTTCCCAGGCTCCAGCTCAATACTCTTACCTCCCTTCTCTACAGTGTGGTTTCTCTGTGAATCCTTGCCCACCAAGGGGATGGGGATGCAACTTCCTACTGACATGGCCCAATCAAAGCTTTAATCATTATTTAATCAAGTAAAAGTAAAACCTCTGAATCCAATACACTCTAATATGCCCAGAGGAAAAGAACAGTTTACAAACATAATCCAAGATTTCTTTTTGGAATTCATCAATAATATCAAACTGCTACAATCTCTTATAAAAATGACGTTATGAAAAATAGTAGTTAAGTAATTCTTTTTAATTACTCTGTACAGTAGTGGTTTAACACGTGTTTTGATTTGCCAGAATTAATTTATAAGATATCAAACTATCTGTGTATGAGAAATCACCATATTGGGATTTATTTAAGATGATATCTTTACCGCTTTTTAGCTTTTATTACTTTGAGCAGGTCACTTCATCTTTTTGTTTTTATGGATCTGTAAAGATGAGGAAACTAAGGCACATAGAGATTAAAAAAAAGAATTAGAACTAGAAATACATTGTATAGTAAAACAAAAATTCTCTTCAAGGACCTTTTAAGTTAGAATGTCAGTATGTAGTAAGAGTGATAAGAAACACATAAATAGCTGCAGGAAAATGTATGTTAAATGTTGTAAGAGTGGTACAAAATAAATTCTGTTATAGCTTAAAGACCCTGGGGTGCCCAAGGAAGGTCTTTATGTAGGAGATTCCATTTGATCTAGCCTTGAAACATGGCAGTAGACAGGATAGAGAATGCAAAGAACTTTTGTTCATTTGCTAACATAGCGTGGAGAGATTAAATGTCAAATCATGTTTTATTTGTAGCACCAAATTGGCATTTCTACCATTTTTTCACAATCAAACTCTACTTTTACTTTTTTGGTGGATTAGAGAACATCTTTGAAGGTGGGGTATGTGGGTTCCAATCCTGGTCACAATACTGACCGCTGGGTGACCTTCAACAAGTAAATAGCTTTCCTAAATTCTCTAAACCTCAAATCTGTTACCTCTAAAGTGGGAAGGTTAGTTTCTTTCATAGATATACTGCTAAGGATTAACAGTACTTAACATAATTAGATACATAGTAGAGTACTTAACATAGTACTGAGCATTTAATAAATGCCCTTTCCCTGCCTGCTCCTGAATAGCATCATATCATGTTACTTGCGGCTGTGAGAAGCAGACTAGCACAGAAACACCCAGAGATGGCTCTATAGTCTGGCAGCACCAGCATTACCTGGGAGTGTCCCCACTCCTGCCCTACTGGGGTGAGGCAAAGTAATCTTCGCAGTTTGTGTGCACTTTACAATTTAAAATCTCCTGCTATCCATGTTGGTTAAGAGTCAGGCTTCAGTGGTCAAACTGTCTGGGTTTGAATGCTGGCTTTGCCACTACAGCTGTGTATCCTTGGGCAACTTTCTTAACAGTTTCTGCCTCAATTCTTTCATTTGTAAAATAACAGTAGCAGTTGTACCTCCCTTACTGCATGGTTGTGAGGATTAAAAGTTAATACACATAAACACTTAGAATTATATTTGACACATAGTGAGCCCTCAAGTGTTGGCTATGCTGTTGTATTTATGGTGACCACTGTATAATTTTCCACTGCTGCTGTAACAAATGACTATAACCAGGGGCTTAAAAACAACACAAATTCATTATCCTTAAGTTCTGGAGGTCAGAAGTCCAAAATGGATCTCCCTGGGCTAAAATCAAGGCGTCAACAGGGCTATGTTCCTTTCTGGAGGCTTTAGAGAGAATCTATTATCTTGCCTTTTCCAGCTTCTATAGGCCACTCACCTTCCTTAGCTTATGGCCCTCTTCCATCTTTCAAGCCAGCAGTGGCCATTTGACTCTTCTCAGATCGCATCAGTCTGACCCTGTCTCTTCTGCCTTCCTCTTTCATTTTTAAGGAACCTTGTGATGATTACATTGGGTCTACCCAGATAATCTAGGATAATTTCCTTATTTTAAGGTCAACTTACTAGCAACCTTAATCCCACCCATAACCTTAATTCCCTTTGCCATGTATCCTAACATATTCACAGTTTCTGGAGATTAGGACCTAGACATCTTTGGGAGCTGGAGTAGGGAGCATTATTCAGCCCACCACAACCACTGACTTAAATTGGACACTCAGTATCAACCAGTATTGTTACTACCTTTCCCGGGTAAACTTGCTTTTTCCGCTACCTTTCCTCAACTTTTTCATTCTTTTCCACCTCTTATATATTCTCTTACCTGCCTAAGTTGATTTCCTTCGCCTCACAGTGACTTTAAATAGAAACCATCTTCTATCCACCACATCATCACATGCTTACCCTGAATATGTCCATTTTCTCCTCCTTTTCCTCTGTTAAAGCAGAGAGAGGGTCGGTTTTTCTATTCTTAAAGTTTGGGCATTTCTCATCCCCTTTCCTGCATTTTAGATTCCTGTATTTGAAGGGTAGGATCTCCCATCTTTAAAAAACCCTCTTCTGAATCCACATTACTTCTTTGGTTTCTCCATCTCCTATTTGTTCTCCAGCCCCATCTCGTAAGTCCTTTTCATCACCTATTTGCTCAAGTCAGAAACCTGGAAATCAACCTCTATATACCATCTCAGCTCCGCACATCCATTCTGTAATGTCTCTGCTTCTACCTCTAAATTTTCACCTCAGCTTCCATCATCCTAGTCCTAGCCACGATCATCTTTGCCTAGACTACCTCTGAACTGGTTTCCCCACTTCTTCTTGTTCCTTCCTGCACTCCATCCTCCATTCCACAGCTCCATTGATCTTTTAAAAATGTAGTTAGAACTATGTCAAATCCTGTTCCCCCTTACCTTTGAATGGTGTTTTATTGCATTTGTGATAAAACTTAGAAACAGTAATATCTTTAACTTGATCTGGCTCCTGTCACTCCAGCCTTGTTTCTTATCTTCCTTTCTGTGCTCCAGGTACAGTGTGTTGTAGTTTGTCAAATGTGCCATGTACTCTTCTGCTTAAGAGCTTTCCCTTATTATGCCTGAAATCATACTCTTCCCTGCCCCCCCCCCCCTTTACCCTCATCAGCTGTGTATGGCCTCTCCTCTTTCACACATCTCTACCACTCATCCCAAGCTAAGGAGAACAGAACTTTGACGAGTTAATTTCATTCAGGGGTTTTGTTGCAGAAAGATTTATTGATAAAATTATAACCATAATAATAGGCATGCTAAGACATCATGAGAACCCCTTTACAAATTACAAACAAAGGTTAATTTTCATTTTGGACATCTTACTGCAGGCATATTTGTGATTATGATAGAAGGGTAAAAATTCCTTTGTTCATTTCTAAACTACTTAGCAAAAGAGTTTATTGGTACCAGTTAGATAACATAGTGAATCCCACTGTGTATATACCATCTGGGGTATATTTCCCAGGTGTTCTTGACAATTTATCAGATACACATCCAGCTATTCATGGATGAGAAGAGAAAGTGGCGGCGTGGTTATTTTATGTATGCTAAAACATGGCTTTCTCATGATTTTTGTAGGGACCCTTCTTGGTTATCTGAGACTTCATTAATGTTTCTCTGTGTTTTTTATGTTGCAGATTATTCAGACTATGAAGACAGTTCTCTAGAATTTTTGGAAAGGTGCTCTTCTCCGCTAACCCGATCTTCTGGGAGTTCTCTGGCTCTGCGAAGCATGTTTACGGAGAAAAATACAGCCTATCAGTACCCAAGGGCAATTTTGTCAGTTGATCTTAGTGGTGAAAGTATGTGTAACCATGTAATGCTTTAAAAAATTCTTAAGATTCTTAAATGTGGAACTGAGAATAAAATACTTTATTGAATGCCTGCCTCAGCAAGGCACATAATTTTAAAAATTGTTAACATAAATTAATGTGAAATATGAACTACTTTTTAACTTATATAAAGTAAAATTGGCTTTTATGCTTAGTGGTAGGAGAGATGGCAAGTAAACTTTTCTACTGTATATCAGGTCCTCTGATGGAGGTTTTTACATACATTTTGTTGTGTATTCCTCATTACCAATTTTTAAAGTAGATATTTTTATGCACATTTTTATAGATGTAAAAACAGGCTGATACTCTAGTATTAGTCTAAAACTAATATAGTATTAGAAAAAAACTCAAAGCAAAGCCTCTCTTATCGCCAAAGATAATGCTTTTTTTTTTTTAACTAATCATTTACTGTAGTCTTAAAAATGCACTTTGAATTCCTGATCACAGATCAGTTCAGTGATTTGAACATGGTCAAATATTCGGCACCCTGAGGTAGACAGAAGGCCACTTCAGTGGATGAAAAGAGCATTGGAGTTGGAGTCTGACAAGTTTTTCTGCAAGTCCAGTCCTGAGAGTGGAGCAGATTGAGGACTCCGACCTTCTAAGCACTTGGGAGGAGAGACTGTCAATATTGATGCCAATGGCTTGAGACTAGTGCTCCAACACAGTAGGGACCTGAGTCAGGGAATGAGGGATAAAGGGCAGGTCTTCATCTCATGTAAACCCCCATGGGTATGGGTGAGCTACTTCCTGTGCTCTCCTTTCTTTTCAGCGCTGGGATTTTAGATACTAGGTTATACATTTTCTTCTGTACTCTTATGACCTGTTCCCTCCCATGTCTCACTCCTTTCTAGCTCACTGTGGAAAAAAGCATATTCATCCCTTTACCCTGAAACCAAGCACACAGTACTTTTAAGAATTTTATAAATAAACTTAGGGGGAAATGGAAGGGAGGAAGGATTAAATAAATGCACCCCTCCTCCCCATACTGCTCTCTTTTCCAACAAACACAAGTCTACTGACCTTTTCCCATTTGTTCCAGTGACTCTTAATCCCAGGAGTGTCTTATAATCACTGTTGTTATGTTTTTTAAATAAACCAATGCTGGTTCCTACTGCAGAGCACAGTTGAATGAGACTTTCTCGGAGATGATGTGGTGATTCTTAGGCAAGAGCAGATAAGCTTCTGAGAGGTTCTGTGGGACAGTTAGGGGGTTGAAAATCACAGGGCAACAGCCATACTGTGAGCCATCAAGGTCTGAAGATGGTCTCTTGTTACAGGCTGATGGAGAATGGGTGTTTATATCTGGGCTAGCAGTGTTGCTGGAACTATAACCCTTGAAAGAGGGGAAGAAAAGAGTGTCATGGAAATGCATTCTCAATTCTGCCTTGTCTTTGCCCTGGTGTTTACATTATGAGGACTGAGCTAAGAGAAAGAAAATGGATATTAATAAAGGTCAGATTTCTTAGGTCAGAGGTTCTCAAATATTAGTGTGCATGAGAACTACCTGGAGGGCTTGTTAAAGCACTGATATTTGTGACTCAGCTGCAGAATTTCTGATTTCTAACAAGTTTCCAGATGGTGCTGATGGTGCTGGTTCAGGAACCACACTTTAATAATACTGTCTTAGGAGACAGTAATGATAATTCAAGGGGGTAGCAGTTGGAAGGTAACTGGTTGCTGTGTCTGCTCAAGAGGAACCATTGTTCCAGGTGGCAATTAAAGTGTAAGACAGACCTATTACTTGGTTTTCTTATATAACTTTCAACCCAGTGATTCATTTACTCAGTGCCTAGAATTCAGCCAGATATATGTTTAATGCTTGGGAGTTACTCAAACTGGATTTTCTGCCAATATGTTAGATTTGCTTGTTAACACCATATTCCTTGGTTATTGTGGACTTAAAGGTATATATGAGACTCACACTAATTCCTTTCAATGATACTGTTTTAAATTAACTTCATTATTAACTTATCATTGCCATCCATTTAATAACCTATATGCTATTGCAACAGGATTTGAAATTGTTTCTCCATGATCTAGCCCGCTTTTTGAAACATGAGCATTGCATCCAAGAAAGCCTGAGAGAAAAGGCTAATTTTGGATTTAAGCTAGCAAGATTATGAATGGATAAGATTTCCCAACTAGGTTTTCAAAATTAGTCATGCTGTTAATATTAGAAAGATTTTCCATATCTAATTGATTCACTTCTTGCTCTTCGAATATTTTCAGGTATTTATCTACCATTATGCCATCTCTACCAACCTTGCTTTTGCCCAAATGTCCTAAGAACCTAAAGAGAAGAAAACATGTATTTATTTTTCCATAAAAACTTAACTCTTAATAAATCAAAACTAACATTGAGTCAGGAAAACAAAATTAAGCAAGATTAGCAGTTGATAGAAGAAACATTAAGTCATATGAAACATGTAAATTACTACGAATAGGTTGAATTCGCCAGCTTCTATCTGGTCTAAGTTTGAAAAGGAAATTTTTAGACTAATAAATACTCTATTAGCATTTGTTTGCCCTCTTTTTTAAAAGAGTTTGGTAGTTTATATTTAATCTTCCCTTAGTTCCTTTCTTTTTAGAAAGTGAAAAAAATATGCTTCCCTTTATACTTTTCCTAGACTTATCAGACATGGAATTCCTAGATGATTCTTCAACGGAGAGTTTGCTTCTTAGCGGGGATGAGTACAATCAGGACTTTGATTCAACCAATTTTGAAGAATCTCAGGATGAAGATGATGCTCTTAATGAAATTGTGCGATGTATTTGTGAAATGGATGAGGAGAATGGCTTTATGATTCAGGTAATTGGTTAACCTGTCTTTCTCAAAGTACTGAATTATTTATTTCAGGGACTCAGCAAGTGTATTGTGGCTTTTGTTTTTTCATTTTACTAACCACCGTATTGAAAACAGGTTTCTAGCTTATTATCATGTTTAAAATCTCAGTAGTAATGATTAGGATATCTCTTTATCAAATGAAGTAGACAATTTCCTTATTTCAGACACTGTTCCTTTACTACAGTATTTAGAGCAGATCTTTCAAAGCTGAAATTCTTTTCAGGAGCCATTAAGGTGGGTGAGCTTCCATGTTGAAATATAAACCATAGTGACCCTTCTCTTAACTACTGGTCTTGATCCATGTTGTTTAATAATTTACATTATATGGTCACCCTTTAATGAACAGAAATTGAAACATAGAAGTTTCCAGTATTCTTAGAGATTAAAGGAAAACTTTGTTAAAAGGGTTTAACCATTACAAACAATCTCTTGCTGTAGGAAAGGATATCTTTAGGAAAAAAAGGGAAACATAACCAATATTTTGTGTTGCATATGGAATATTTGTAGCAGTTGGCTACAGGATGATAAAAGAGAAAGTTCCTTTGTTTTTACTCTTTCAGTGGATTTCTTAAATAAGTGAACTATAAATTTATATGTTTACCACTTAGGTTGTACTTTCAGAGGTCATTACTACAGACTACGAACTTTTTTTTTTTAATTTCTGCACTTTAATATTAAAGCAATTTTTAAAAAATATATTTTTTCATTTTTTAAAGATAAGTAGATTACACAAATGTTACACAAAAAAATATAGGAATTCCCATATGCCCCACTCCCCACACCTTCCACACCCTCCCACATAAGCAACATCCTTCATTAGGGTGACACATTCATTGCAATTGATAAACACATCCTGGGACATTGCCATTGAGCATGGACCATAGTTCGCATTGTAGTTTACACTGTCTCCCACACAGTTCTGCAGGCTGTGGGAAGATACTTAATGGCATATATCTGTCATTGCAGTGCCATTCAGGACGATTCCAAAGTCCCGAAAAAGCTTCCACACTACACCTGTCTTTCCCTCCCCCTGCCCCCAGAGCCTCCAGTGGCCACTGCTACCATATCAATGCTGTAATTTCTTCCATTGCTAGCATCACAAGTCTATTGTAGAATATCAGTAAGCCCACTCTAGTCCATAGTTCATTCCCCAGTCCTGAGGATTCTGGGATGGTGACTCCACCTCTAATTGAGAGGGGGCTTCGATCCCATACAGCCGATGGATGAACTCTCTTGTTAAAGCAATTTTTTTTTTAAAGTTTTAAGCATGTGGTTTCCTAAAAATCAATGGGAAATAGACAAGGGGTGTTTTTAATGACTTTTTAATGATTTAAGTGATTTATCAAAGTCCATTTTAAAAGTTACATCAAATATGGGCATTTTTGAACCAGTTGACTATTTCAGGGATAAAATTCATCAGAAATTATGGCATGATTTTGTTATGTGAAACAAGAATTTAACTGGTGGTAGCAGCAGGAGAACAAACCAGCTGATTAAAAGGAGGAGACTGTCTTTATTTCTAGTGAGTACCCATGGTGATTGTGAGCACTCCTCTGTTTTCCGGCAGTGTGAAGAGTGCCTGTGTTGGCAGCACAGCGTGTGCATGGGGCTGCTGGAGGAGAGCATCCCGGAGCAGTACATCTGCTACATTTGCAGAGATCCTCCTGGTAAGGCTTTTCGCACTCTGCCGATTACAAGATGCGTAAAGAGCTTATTACTTATTCCATATTATATCAGTTGTATTAAACCCCACTCTTTATCAGTCAGAACTCTGCTTCTTTATCGAGATTTTTATGTATTTTCTCTGCTAGTTATTTCACTATTTATTTGTATTTTTCATATTAATTACTTAGATAAGAACATTAGCATAAATTTATTAACAAAATTACTACCTTGGCAGTACTACTACTTTAGAAGCGCATTGTTCTTTTTTTTTCTTGTGAAGAATTAGCCTCTTTGTATACCTCTGTGCATTGATTCCTAGCAAGGTTTACTTATGGCTATTTGAATGGCTCAGTATCCCGAAATTGTACTTCTCCTGCCATGGTTTTGAAAAATTCTCGAGTAGTGCTGCATATACAGCTAATTTTTAGACCAGGATGGGGTCTTAGATATCATTTCATCCATCCCTTTATTTTAATGGTGAGGCAGCTAAGGCACAGAAAGTCACATGCCTTGTGCAAAAGGCGTGGCACCTGTCTTTGGTCTCCTAATCCACTGTGCTTTCTACTTGGTGCCTTCCTCAAAGCCAGAGGCTCTTTGAGTAACAAGTTCTGCATATTGTGTACACTTTCAGCTTCTGAGGCAGAACATAGCTGTTTCTGCAAACAGGCAATAGGTAGTCACAGGTAAAAATATAGTGAAAGAACTACATGAATGTAGACATTCATTCAGCAGCATTTATTGGATATTTGCTATTTGCTAAGCACTTGTAAGATGGATGATTCAGGCCATGCCTTCAACCATCTCATAGTAGAGTAGGGAGCACAGACAGATAAGCAACTAATTGATTAGGATATAATTAGTGTTACCATTGTTATATAGGATTCTATAAGATCACACATGTGGCAGGGAAGGGGAGTCCCCGCTCACTCAACTAGAACTGTTTTATCCAGTGAAAAACAAGGGTTAGTGAGAGAAATAGGAACCCAGTCTAGTTTCTCTCCAGCCCTTTTAAATTTTTTTGAGAGGACAGATGACTGATACATAAAAGTAGAAAGCAATATTCCTTTGCAGGTGTCATCTGCCATTGCCCATGCCTTGTGGTGGCTGTTCGCATTGGTGGAAAGGAACTCTGAAGGTGTGGAGGTGCTCTTACAGTGGTGCCTCCTCAGTATGCAGTTTCTTCCTCCATTTGAACCTGTTCTTAGTGTTAGAGGTTGCTTTGCTGAGTAACGTTAGTAGGGTAGAATTTGAAGGGAAATCAGAATAAGTGGAATCTTTTGTCCTTTTCATCTACAGGTCAGAGATGGAGTGCAAAATACCGTTATGACAAAGAATGGTTGAATAATGGGAGAATGTGTGGGTTATCATTTTTAAAAGAAAATTATTCTCATCTCAATGCCAAAAAGATAGTTTCCACACATCATCTGCTTGCTGATGTTTATGGTGTTACAGAAGTACTGCACGGATTACAGCTGAAGATTGGAATCTTAAAGTAAGTAAAGATTGGTGAAAGGAGGATCACATTAATATGAATTTTAATCAAAACTAAGTTAGTTTGCCTTTGAAGGCCAAAAAAAGAGATCTTGAATAAAGCCTAATTTTTTTAAAAAGGAAAGCCTATTACCTTTTTGGATGAATAGCTGCTTCATTCTTGTTGTCCTAGAATAGGTAGGCATGGTTGAAGGCTGATAAAGCATCAGATATTTCAACATTTTAATCCCTGCCCCACTGTTTTGTGAACTCAGCACGTGCACCAAATTAGTGAACCCTGTATTTTGTGTCCTCCTTCAGGAATGCTGTCAAGATGAAATAGATTCTAGGCAGGGTGAGTATATTTTTTAATTACCTTAAGATTTGACTTGTTAGGGACAAAGGGAGCTGCCAGATCGTGCAGTCTGCCCCTCTGCTGTGCACCAAAGTGTATTTTAGTCATCCCAGATCATTTTCCCTTAAAATAAAAAAGCTTGAACCTCCCTGAATAACATACTAGAATATTCTTAATATTCTTAAATTCCTTATTTTCCATTCTTCCCAATTCTTAGCTAGATTTTTAAGAATCATTTTTCAAAAATATAAAAAGAAGATAATTTTAAGATTTTCTTCATTTCAACTCACTTGCCTGAGCCATACCCTTGCCCCTTTCCCTCCTTCTGCCTCATCCCTGTGTCTCCCACGTTAAGTTGGTAACTGAGTCTGCCTATCCACTGCTGTTCCTTCACATTGTTGAGTCCATTCCTACCTTTCTCTTCTCCCTGTTCCTGTCGTAGCCCAGGCTGCTCATTTTCACATGAATAATTGTAATACCTTCTTATTCTCTTTCAGTTTATCCTTCATACTGTTGCCAGTGTGATACTAGTAAGAGATAAAATGTGAGCTTCTCTTTCTTTGGCTTAATATACTACAGTGTCTTCCTTATGCCCAGTGAACAAAGTCTAAGCTTTGTCCTTCCATAATATATATTCTGCCTACCATTTTCTGCCATGACACCCCTTTTACCTCACCTAATTTCTCCTGCTGAAGGTCCCAACTATGCCAAACCGCTCATCATCCTTGAATAAAGAGTGGTTTGTTTGTTTGTTTGTTTGTTTTACTATCCAAGCCTTTGCTTACACCCAGAAAAAACCTTCTTCCACTAGTCCCCCTAGCAGATGCCTTTTCATGATCACCTGCCTAACTAAAGTCAATTATGCCCTTCTTGGTGAACTCGATACATACTGATGTCATTACTTTGGTATTCTGAATATTTTTTATGTCTGTTTTCCCTTACTAAACCATGATGGGTTCATTTAAGGTAGGGATTGTTTCTTATTTTATCCCTAGTGCTCTTCTTTAATGTAGAGAATAATTGAATGAAATTTGCTTCTGTTGTATGCCCTAAACCTGAATATAGATTTATCTATAAAAAGTTCATGCAAATGCTAAGATTTGAGAGAGGGATTAATTTATTAGACCTTTTTTTAAAACCCCTATTTTCCTTCTTTGGTGTTAAGATGAGTTTTTCTGCATTCATAATTTTGCTAAGGATTTTTTTTAACTTTTATGTTGAAATTATAGAACAGCTGCAAAAATAATACAGACTCTATACAGAGAACTCCAACATGCCACCACACCCCCCAGACACCCAGATACACCAATTTTAACATTTCTACCTACCTACCTACTTACTTACCTATGCATCTGTTTTCTGAACCTTTGAGAGCAGTTTGTATACATCATACTCTTAGAACATGTAATTCCATTTACATTTCCAGCAAATAAGAACATTCACATTTGTAATCACCTTAAGTAAAATTATCAAATTCAATAAATTTAATACTGATATAAAGGTCACATTCTATATTCCAGTTTTTTCTTAGGTCCCAGTGATGTCCTTTTGGACGTTTCCTCCATCATTCTTAGATCTTGTTCATTTTCATATATTGCTTTAGTCATTAATTCTTTAGTTTATCTTTATTTTTTTAAATTGTGGAAACATATGTATAGTATAAATCTTCTCATCCCAACCCCAGCTATGCATACCATTCAGAGGGATTAATCACATTCACAATGCTATAGTACCACCCACCATCCATTATTAGAACTTTCCCTTTACCTCAGACAGAAAAACCCTATACTCATTTTGCTATAATTCCCATTACCACTGTCCCCTACCTCTGACATAGAGAATTGTCTCCATGAGTTTGCATAGTCTCTGATATTTTCTTTGTGGTTACCATGGAGCTTAAATTTCAAATCCTAAATCTATTTTTTATTTTTTATTTTTATTATTATTATTTTTTAAAGATTTATTTATTTTATTACATATCTCCCCTTCCCCCCCGCTGCGGCGACGCGCTGAGACTGGTCACTGTGCAGGCGCGGCTTTCCCCGCTTGTGGGCGGCTTCTGCATCCATTCACGGCCGGCTTTCAGTTCGCAGGTGGCTGGCTGCGCTCCATTCGCGGGCGACCTGCCCTGCCTGTGGCGGCTTTGCCCTGTCCGTGGCAGTTTTTTGCCCTGCCCACGGCGGCTCTGGCCCGCCCATGGCGGCCTGCCATTCTCAAGGTGGTCTGCCCACCAGGAGAGGTCCCCGGGAACTGAACCCGGGGCCTCCCATGTGGCATGCCGGTGCCCTATCCACTGGGTCATCGAACCGGCCCCTCAAATCCTAAATCTATTAACAGTCTTGTTTGCTCTGATACCAACTTAACTTCAACAGCATAGGTGAACTATGTTCCAGTGACCCTCCACTCCCCCCCCTACTTTATTTTGTACTTTTCACAAATTACATATTTATATATTATGACTCCAAAATCATTGATTTATCATTACATTTTATACATTTGCCTTTTAGATCCAAAAGGAAATTTTAAAAAAAATGGAGTTAGAAATAAAAAATACAGTAGTACTGGTATTTACATTTAGCTATGTCATTATCTTTACTGGAGATCTTTATTTCTTCATGTGGCCTCAGTGGATTGTCCAGAGTCCTTTCCTTTCAACCTGCAGACCTCCCTTGAGCATTTCTTGTAGGGTCTGTGTAGTGGTGATTATTTCTCAGCTTTTGATTATCTGGGAATGTCTTTATCCCTCCCTCAGTTTTGAGAGACTTTTTTTCCAAGTTTTTAAAAATATTTTTTATTGAAGTATATCATTCATATATGTTTATGAACATACATAAACAATAAGTGTATAGTAAAAGTTGTGAACTTACAAAATAAATATGTATACCATCATACAGAGTTCCCATACATCACCCCTCCACCAACACCTTGCATTGTTGAGATATATTGGTTAAAAACTAATCAAAAGCATCATCAAAATATTACTACTAACTATAATGCATATCTTACATTTGTTGTATTTTCCCCCCAACCCACCCTATTTTTTTAAACAAATCAATTTTATTGATACATATTAATAAAGAATATAATTTATCCAAAGTGCACAATCAGGAGGCAGATGTGGCTCAAATGGTTGGGCATCTGTCTGCCATATGGAGGGACCTGGGTTTGATCCCTGGGACCTCCCAGTACAATAAAAATAAATAAATAAATAAACAAAGTGTACAATCAGTGGTAGTTGGTATAATCACATAGTTGTACATTCATCACTTCAATCATTATTAAAGCATTTTCATTATTTCAATAATAATAAACAAAAAACAGACAAATAAGAAAATTCCTCCCCTCTCAATCTAAATCTGTTTCCCATGCTGTAATAGCTGCCGTTTGTGGCCATATATAGACTTCTTGCTTTCAGCACATTAAATATGTTTTCCCACAGCATTCTTGCCTCCCTGGTTTCCAATAAGAAATTGGACTATAATCTTATTGAGTTTCCCTTATATGTGACATGTTGCTTTTCTCTTGTGGCTTTTAGAATTCTCTCCTTATCTTTAGCTTTGACAATTTGATTATAACATGTTGTGGCATGAGTCTATTTGGGTTTATGCTGTCTGGAATGAGTTGAGCATCTTGGATGTGTATATTGATATCTTTTGTTAAATTTGGGAAGTTTCAGCCTTTATTTCTTTGAACAGTCTCTTTCTCTCTTCTCCTTCTGGGGCTCCTACATTGTATATATATTGGTTTGCTTGATGGGGTTCCACAGTTCCACAGGCGCTGTTCACTTTTTTTTGTTCTTTCTTCTTCTTTCTGCTCTTCAGACTGGGTGATTTCAGTTTTCTTTTAAGTTCACTGATTCATTCTTCTGCCGGTTCCAATCTGTCGGTAAATTTCTTTAGGAAAATTTTCTTGTTTCTGTTACTGTTGTCTTCAGCTCTGTTTGGTTTCTTTTCATAATTTCCATCTCTCTACTGATATTCTGTGTTCATCTATCATTTTCATAATTTCCTTTAGCTCTTTGTCCATGTTTTTTTTAGTTCTTTGAGCATATTTAGGTCCTTTTTTTTTTTTTCCCCAAAGTTTTGTCTGGTATGTCCCAGGTCTGGTCCTCCTTGATACTTTCTAATGCTTTAATCTTCTCCTTTGCTGGGCCATCACTTCCTGATTCCTTATATGTTTGTAATCTTTTGTTGAAACCTGGACATTTTGATATTTTAATCTATTGTTACCACAAGTTAGACTCTGAGGTGCCTGTTCCCTAAGCTTATATTCAGCTATTGTTATGACAGAGCTTTCCTTGAATGCCAGGAGTTAACAAAAAAGAAAGCACCTTTCTTTGAAGATTGATCTGTTCAGCTGCTCTCCTTCAGAGTTTATCAATACAATGAATTTAGAGACTAGCTCAAGACCAAAGCATAGGGACTTAGCCTTTATACAAATGTGTCTTATCTCTCCTTCCCTAGGAGTTTCCCTGTTTGCAAGGTTCTGAAGTTTCCCTCTTTTCTAGGAAAGAGTTTCCTCACCGTCTGGGACGTTACACTGTGTGTCCTGTAGTCAGCAATCCCTTGCCTGAGGCAGCCACTTGACTGCTTTCCACAACCTTCTTTTTTAATTTTTTATTTTTTAAACTGAGTCTTAGAGATTTATTGCAATGCAGAGATATGCAAAAGAGTTTTTGCCCTAAAAACAAGCATATAAAATGACATGGATATTGTGACATGTGAGAAAAGTTGTGAGCAATTACATTTTGATTTCTTTTGATCAACTTCTAATGTTTCTGATTAGAGAAAAATTTTATTCCAGTAGAGAAAAAGTTTATCAGATATCTTCTGGAATGTCCAAAAGATTGTCCAAGCAAAACCAAAATTCAGTAGAACTTTTATTGAATCCATAATCCACAGAACAGATCTCTTCAGCCCCTTTTATCTGGTGTGGGGCTAGATGAGAAATAGGAAGGAACATTTGTCTGTGTGACAGTTGTACCACTTCTAAAACCCTCACAGCTCTTGATAGTCTACTTTTAAGAAAAATCTGCTTATCAATAAAGTCTGACGAATGTAGCTCAGACAAAAGCAAATGGATATGACTAAAGCCATAGTATTTTTTTAAACAAATCAATTTTATTGATAAATATTAATAAAACATACAGTTCATCCAAAGTATACAATCAGTGGTATTTGGTATAATCACATAGTTGTGCATTCACCATATGCATCATTATTAGAGCATTTTCATTATTTCAATAATAATAACAAACAAAAACCAGACAAACAAGAAAATTCCTCACCTGTTAATCTCTCTGTGCTTCCCCCACTGAACATAGCTGCTGATTCTGACTATTCTATCCAAAGCGTATAATCAATGGCTTTTAGTATAATCACAATGTTGTACATTCATCATCTCAAAAATTTTAGAACAATTTCATTACTCCAAAAAGAAAGACTCCACACCCCTTAGCATTCCTTCCTCAGATCTACATAACCACTAACCTCATTTCTTCTTTATAAACTGATTTATATTTACATTTTATATAAATGGAATCATAAAATATGTAGTACTGTATATCTGGTCTCCTTCACTTAATATAATTTTTTTGTTAGATATTAACATTTTGTAGTATTAACTTATATTTGTTCAGCTTCAAAGAAAAATGGTCTTATATATGCAATTCTACCGATGTTCATATTTCACATGATATATTTATATTCCACACAATATATTTAGTTCATAATAGGGCAGTCATACAATATTTGTCCTTTTATGTCTGGCTTGCTTCACTCAACATAATGTCCTCCAGGTTCATCCATGCTTTCATATGTTTCACAACTTCATTTCTTCTTAATGCTGCATATTCCATTGTGTGTATATGCCACAATTCATTTATTCATTCAGGAGTTGAGGCACACCTAGGTTGTTTCCAACTTTTGGCTATTGTGAATAACACTGCTATGAAAATTGGTGTGCAGATATCTATTCATGTCACTGCTCTCAGTTCTTCTGGGTATATATCTAGCAATGGTATTGCCAGGTCCCATGGCAAGTTTATATTCAACTTCCTTAGGAACTGTCAAACAGCCCTCCACAGTGGCTGTACCATTCCACATTCCCACTAACAGTGAATAAGCATACCTATGTCTCCACATCCTTTCCTACTTTTACAGTTTTCTGACTTTTTAATAGCGGTCAGTCTAGTAGATGTGAGATGATATCTCATTGTAGTTTTGATTTGCGTTTCCCTAATCACTAGTGATGTTGAACATTTTTTTCATGTGTTTCTTTGCCATTTGTATTTCATCTTTGGACAGTTGTCTTTTCAAGTCTTTTGCCATTTTTTAATCAGTTACTTTGTCTTTTTATTGTTGAGTTGTTTGATCTCCTTATATAGCATGGATATTAAACCCTTATCAGATATGTGATTGCCAAATATTTTTTCCCATTGAGTTGACTGCATTTTCAGCCTTTTGACAAAGTCCTCAAGTGCAAAAGTGTTGAATTTTTTCTTTTGCTGCTCATGCTTTGGGTGTCAGGTTTAAGAAACTACCGCCTACCACAAGATCTTGAAGATATTTTCCTACATTTTCTTCTAGGAGTTTTATGCTTGTTTTAAGTCCTTGATCCATTTTGAGTTAATTTTTGTATAAGGTGTGAGATAGAGGTCTTGTTTCTTTCTTTTGGATATGGCTATCCATTTCTCCCAGCGCCATTGTTCTGGCTCAGCTGGATGGGCTTAACAGCCTTGTCAAAAATCACTTGACTTTAGACCCACAACCTTCTTTATGGGAACTCTGTGAGCTGCTTTCTAAACCGGGCAAGTTTTGGGTGAGTCCCTCAGGCCACAACCAGACAGATTGGGCCAGACATACATACTCTCAGAGTGTGCACAAGGGTTGTTAAATTGTTCCTTCCAGAACTGGCAGCAGGGATCCACATGGTGAGGTGGGGGTTGGTGGAGGGAGCCAGCTAGGATGCCAGGAGATCCTACCACTTTTAAGTAGCCTTTTTCTTGATTCTATGCTCATCCTGTTGTTGTAGTCCTTTAACCGTTTTCTGGAACTTTGAGAAAGGTGTTTTTGTCAGTTCTTGCTAGTTGTTCAAAACTTCTATGGGGGATGTAGCCCTGAAGTGTCTCATTCTACCACCTTGTTTGGGGCCCTGATCTTTGCTAAGGATTTTAACTGGGCCATTTTTGCCTTTTATGCCTATAGGCTTTCTTTATAAAGGTGGATATTTCTAATGATAACAGTAATTTTTATTTTATCTACTATTTATTGAAGTACTACATGCCAGCTTTGTTTGGTGTTTCTTATAGTTCATATAATCCTTACAATAATCCTGCAAAATAGATCTTCATTTTATAAAAGGGTAGTCAAAGACAATGGTTATATAACTTGGCCAATTACTCAGTGGCACAGCATGATTTAACCCATCGGACTAGTGGACTACAAAGCCAGCTTTCTTTCTACTATGCCTTTTATTAGATTAAGAATTTTACTCTTTTCTGGATGTTAAATCATTAGGGATCCAAAATATAAAATTCATAATTTCAGGAAAAATACTTGGATATTATTAGAAGGAAACTAATTTGACCTTTGGCATTTATCTAATTTGGAAATTAATAATTCACAAACTTTTAAATTTTGTACACTTTGATAGCCTGAATTTGTCATAAGGAAGTATCATCACTTTATAATTGAATAAAGGTTTTAAATATGCTCATATAAGTACATAAGTTCTCTTATAATTAAAAATAATGAAGTAGAAATATCAGAAAAAGAAATGCAAATATCAAATGATATGAACTATCAGAATTAAATTCATTTTTGCATTTCTGTTTGAGTATTTTTTTGTTAAAATCCTGAGGACTCACATTTAGATGAAATACTGGGGTGAGTTAACCTGCAGTATAATTTTGCTTTTATTTTGAGCACCTGATTTTTCCGACCATGGCTCGCTTGTGGGTGGTCCAGGTATTTATAGACAGGTGGAAAGAAGCCAGTGTAAGTCAGGTGCACTCAGCATACAGAGGCTTGAGTAAGAGTTAATTATACTGAATTTTGTAATGATACTGAAGTTGTTACTGGATTTTTATCCTGAACTGATATTTCTCCAACACTGCTTTTAGGAATAAACATCATCCTGATCTTCATCTCTGGGCTTGTTCCGGGAAGCGAAAAGACCAAGATGAAGTAATTGCTGGTATAGAGAAAAGAATGACAGTGCAAAACACAGTTAATCTAAGAGAAAAAACATCTCATGTTCAGAATCATAAAGAACCAGCTCGTTTGCCTCTGAAAGTAGAAGGAACTTACATAACAAGTGAGCACAGCTACCAAAAGCCACAAAGTTTTGGTCAGGACTGCCAGTCTCTTGTAGATCCTGGGAGCTCAGATGACGATGATGTTAGTAGTTTTGAAGAAGAACAAGAATTTCATATGAGTGATAAAAACCGTTTACAATACTCAATAAAAGAAGATGGAATGCCTGAAAAGGTAAAGCTGGCTCATTTGTCTTTACTTGGAAAAAATACCATAGAACAATAGTGAAAACGTTTACAAAATAAAAGACTGCATTCCCAGGTTTTACTTTTATTTCCAAGTTCACAAGTACCTTGTCAGGGTAAAGAAATTTATTTTTCTACAAGAAAATATTGGCCATTTGGACATTTAATTTTTCCCTAATTTGGAACAATAGTTATTCAGTAAACTTTTGCCCTCAGAAAAAATTTAATTTTATAAGCACCCTTAGATGCCTCCAAACATGAGCCACAGTTTATTCCAAATGTTTGTGTGAGAAACTGAAAGTGAATATAGTTGTGTGTATATATTAATAAAATTTCTTTCTTTTTTCTGTGTTTTAAGATAAAAGGTGGTACTTACACCTTTTTTAAAATTTCAGCAGTATTTGTAAATGCATACCAGTCCCTTTATGCATAAACTGAATTCTCACAGTCCTATGTACATTGAATATTTATTTATTATCTACTTAGATTATCTTAGAGATGTTCCTTCATTTTTTAAAATGTTTCTCAATTAGTAATGCCACTTTAAAATTGGTTTTTTATTTTTCTGGCCTCCTTATCAAGTAACAACTATAAATAAATTGAATTTGGGGTCCATAATATTTCATGAAATATGTGGTAAATTATTTTATCAAATTAATGTCCCTCTTATGAAATGAGTTATCACTTACCAATCCAAGTTCATATTTTGTACCTGTGTGTTAAGCAGTTTGTACTCGAGAAGATTTTTAAAGATTTTAATTTTCCCTTCACCTTATTGATTTAACTGCATCATATTCAATAGTAAAGTCCAGTCTACAGTTTTAATTGGACATTATACTAATCATGGCCAGTTTTCTTAATTTTCTTAATTTTCCATCATTGCTTTGCCCTAAATCCACTTATGTCACCAGTTTAGAAAGAGAAAGTGGATTGGTCTAAATTAGTTGGGCGTTCTAATTATGGCATAGAATAGTAACTTCATTTATTTAGCAGTTTTATTGAGTTCCTCTGTCTCATCTAGCACTATGGTAGGTACTGTGGGGAGACATAGTAGACATGTTTACTCTTAAGGACCATCAGGTGTAATTTCTTTTACAATATTCTAGGAGTCAGATGGAATTTCACTGGTCATTGTGAGTGATTAGGTTTTTATGTGTCTTTCCTTTTGTGACATTGCATTTCATTCAACTCTCTATATATTTTTTTTCCCAATGGTCCTTTGGAGAAGAATCCATCTGAAGGGAATACGGTATTTGTTTATAATGATAAAAAGGGCACTGAAGACCCAGGAGACTCACATCTTCAGTGGCAGCTCAATCTCCTTACACACATAGAAAATGTGCAGAATGAAGTTACCAGCAGGATGGATCTAATAGAAAAAGAAGTTGATGGTAATTTAAGAAGGAACTTAAAATATAATTATTATGGTTTGTTTAGTGTTATATGGAGAAGTTATTTTAAATTACAGGATGAGAAGTACAGGTGTTGTCTGTACTGATTGAGCTTCCTTGCCACCTTTACATTGTAAATCACACCTGGCATTTAAGGTCTTTTAGGTTTAAGGCAATGTGGCGGGAAGTTATCTTAGGCTTTTTTTTTTTTCCATTCTTTCTTTAAGGTAGATATTTATTAAATACTGCCCATCTGCCAGGTTCCATATAGAGTGCTAATGGGATATTTGCTAGTTTCATTGAACTGTGCTTTCTTTGGAAGTCAGCATAAGCACATCTGACATATGGGAAAAGAACATCTTGAATATTTGTTTTCACTTTGGTCAGTATTTGGTAAGTGAAGTTAACAATGACAATAAATCCCTACAAGGTTAGGTTTATGTTTTGAGTCTGTGTTTTAAGTTTGCATAAGAATTTTCAAGTGGCTTTCTTTTATATTTTTAAATTTTACTATCACTCAGGAGCCCTGAGAAATAGGCAGGAAGGGTATTTTCCTATTTTATAGTTGAGAGAATTGAATAACTTGACTTACCTGAGTCCTAATCCCGTATTAATTCTATGCTTTTCTGTCCTATTTCCCTCCTAACCTCATAAGTTGTTTTCCTTTTATTTTTTTTTAAAGCGTGTGATACCTCTCCACTTCACTAAGTTAGAGCTCCTACTGCCCTACCCCCTACCCTGAAATATGGAGAGATAAGAGAGGAAATGGAGACCCATTTCAAACAGTAGAGTTATTGTTTTGAGTAGATTTTTGGAGGGGAAAAAAATAGAACTTGACTCATCTCTTATTAGAGTAGATTTGTGAAGGAAGCATTAATAAAAGTCTAGAGCATAATTAATTGCATTATGCCTAGGATTTTAATAATGCTTGTATGTTTTTTATAAGTAATGATAAAATAGTGGAACTGAAAAGGACCTTGAGAAATTGCTACCATCTTTGTTAAAAAGAAAGTCTGGATTTAAAAAAAAAAAAAAAAAAAAAAAACATGGTTAGAGTAGCTAAGTATCATTTAAGGTACTTTTACGTCTAAGTTAACAAAAAGTTTTGAGTAGGCCCAAGGAACTATTGTTACCCTTTCCAGGAGACAGTAAAATATGACATTCAAAATAAAGTTAGTTGGGGCCGGCTGTAGCTCAATTGGTAGAGCACCGGTTTACCACATGGGAGGCCCCGGGTTCGGTTCCTGGGGCCTCCTTGGGTGGGCAGACCACCTTGAGAAGGCAAAGCCATCGCGGGCAGGGCAAAGCCGCCACGGGCAGGGCAAGGCTGCCCGGTAAGCTGACTTGGCGGGTCGCCGCACCGGGGGGGAGACAAGCAGACACAGAAGAATGCAAAAATGAACGCAGTGAGGGCAGCCAGAAAGGGGGGGATATATAATAATTTAAAAATTTAAAAAAATAAAGTTAGTTTATACATATGAAGGGTAAAATGATCTAAAATATCAGATAAAGGTTACCAAGAGGTACTAGAACTCGATAAAGGGAGGATATGAAGAATGCTAAATATCTCAAAAAATTGCTTGAAGATAATGGCTTTATAAAGTCAGAGAAGTGAACTCTTGCCTCCATCAGTTTTCCAGCCTTCTTTTTATATCATTTGGTGGCTTCTCTTCCAGTTGTCATGTACATTTGTTTGTTCTCTTCTTTCTTTCAGTTCTGGAAAGCTGGCTTGATTTCACAGGGGAATTGGAGCCACCAGATCCTCTCACAAGGCTGCCACAACTTAAACGTCACATAAAACAGCTACTCATGGACATGAGCAAAGTTCAACAAATAGCAACTCTGTGTTCTGTATGACAACAGTGAAAATTTGATGAAAAGAATATGGCTGTCTTCAGTCAAATCATTTTTATTATCCACATGACTGCTAAGTGGATAGTTAAAAAGCTTAGTAACGTTTGGTCACTTATTAATTTGTGACATCAATAGGATGGCACCTTGGAAAAGAAAATGAAACTTTATCAAGAAAGCTAATATAAAAAAAAATTCTATGAACAGGCTGCAAATGGTAATGTGTTATATGCCAAGGATCAGTGAAGTAGAATATACTAAGGGAATTGAATTGGCGGGAGTTTTGAGTAGTTGTTCATATGAAGCTTGAGATATCTGTAGAAAGAAACATGGTATATTTATATAGTTTTTGGTAGATCCACACTTATAAACCAGCATCTGGCCAAAAACAAAATTATAGAGGAAATTTAAATTCTGGAGAGTTCTTCAAGGTTGCTATAAGAACTGTCTTCTCTGCAATTGATCCAGCTGCACAGAATTTTAGGGTATTTAAACTTTTATAGGATCATGAGCTGTTAATTGGGTGATTAATGCCCTTAGTCAAAACTGACAGTAGAGGCCTCACTTCTTGGAAAACAATTGTGGAATTCTTACTTCATTATGAATATATTTAAAAAATATACACCAAATAATTGGAATTTATTGCAGAAAATAAGCTCATCAAAAACAAATTGGCTTGTAGAAAGGCCACATGTGCCAAATGATGTTGATACTGCTGGAAAGAGGATTTTAAATCTTGTGGGGGTTCTCCCACCCCAAGTCTTACATAATGCCATCAATCCATCAAAAAAGTATATATATCATATATATATATGTTTTTTATATATATATATAGTGGAATTGCAGTATTCAGGCTTCAACTTATGGTTTGATCCTGAGTATGCTTGGTGTTTGCCTTCAGAGAAAAAAAATGTAAACAACCTCAGCTGGGATGAGGAGTGACAAAAATATCGAAATAATTTGTGGCTGTGGATTTTTTTAACTGCTAGTAGTGGAATACTGGAAATGCTTCATTTCTGAAGATGAATTTTATTTTTAAAAAACACATGTGCACTCAAAACTTTTAGCTTTGGTCACAAATGGACAAATTTTTGAAACCAAAGGCAACTAAGTTGCTTTGTTAGCTCTTGCTGGATTTTGAGCCTAGGTCCTACTGTCTGCCCGCGCTTATGCGAGGTGTCTGCCACCCCCAGTGCTCCGTACGCAGGTATGCTAAGTGTGTGTGCTTGTTTTAAACAAACACTCAAAGTACATATGTACATAACCGATGCATATTTATATCTACACATATCTAGTTTTATTACTATAGACTCTAAGAATTGGTGGTTAACATGAAATGTTACCTTTTAACAGACTGTTTTTAAAAATTAAAAATGTATGTACAGGTTTTGAAATTTTTTTAAAAAGGGGAAAAGACTGTTAAGAGGAGGCTATGAGATGACATATAACACTTGAATATTTTTTGCCTCATTCTGTTTCTCAGTTCTAGCAATCTGTATAAGTGCATTTTAGAACTGATAGACAGTAAACTTGAATTTATCTTTGATAAGAGTACATGCCACTGTACATTCAGATATTATTTAAATTTGCAAACACACTGTTCTATATGTAAGGTACTGTATGTAAAACTCTTTATTAAAACGATTCCACATATCCAAATTTCAGCTTGCCTTTTTGCGGCCTTATATTTTGATGTAAAGATGATTAAAAGAATGTGCAAGACAGTCATTAGAAATTTTTATTGCCTTTTGACATTCTCCAACTTGACAAATGTGCCAAAGATCACAGACATAAAATACAGTCCTTTGTATTTACTCTTGATGCATTGACTTTGTCATAAAGATCTGACAATAGATGAAAAGCTTTAGTAGAGGTGATATTGTGGGGTAGTTGCTTAAATTTACATATTAAAGTACAAAATATAGTGCCTATATTTCATGTGTGGAGTAAATTTGCTAATGTCAATAATTTCATGACTTACACTGTATATTTCATCTCAAGACACACTACATCTCTTTTTTTTATAAATATTTATTTTTTATTTATTATACATCCCCCCCTTTTTGCTTGTTCTTGCTGTGTTCATTTTTCTCTGCATTCCTCTATGTCTGCTTGTCTCCCCCTGCTGGGGCGACCTGCCGAGTCAGCTCACCGGCATGGCAGGCTCGCCTGCTGGTAGGGGCTCGCCCTTGCTCACGGGGGCTTGCCGTTGCACGCGGGGGCTTGTCTTTTTGCCCACCCGTGGGGACTTGCCTTTGCCTGCAGCGGCATGCCCCGCCCACGTTGGCCTGCCTTCTTGAGGCGGTCCGCCTGTTCAAGGAGGCCCGGGGGCCGAACCCGGGACCTCCCATGTGGTAAACCGGCGCCCTACCAACTGGGTTATACAGCCGGCCCCTACATCTTTTCACCTGTGTTTAAAAACAACGGCTCTGATCTTTTTCCTATCGTGGTTAAATTCCAGACATTGAATTTTTCTCCTTTCCTCGGAAATGGAGCTAATAGCATCCTTAACCTATTAATAATGCTGTTGCCTAGATTCTTGTCACATACACAGAAGACTCTTTGTGCCCCAGTAATACTTACCTTTTCAAGCTCTGATGACTACAGTTAAATTAATGCACATTTGTTCTTAATTAAATATTAAGATTTAATATCTCTTAAAATTATATCACTATATGTTAGCAGCCAATCAATTGGAAGTTCTATTAGTAATTAGATTACTAAAAATATTGTTCTGCTTATATGTATAAGAAGTAGAAGTCTGAATTTTTAAATTTAGATTTTTAAGTAAAGTTATACCAAATTATTTGTATCCACATATTCATTTAATATAGAGCAAGTGAACAATTGGTTGAAGCCTTTTAGCAACTAGTGGCCTGAGCTTTTCTTTCTGAGAAACAAGTCCATTGTGAGAAGTTTCAGATGAGATGATTTTCTTTCCATTTAGTTTTACTTTAAAAAGGTAAGTATATATATTTATATATGAGTAATAAACTAGAGAGGATATTTCATGAAAAGACAGTATTTTATCTGCCATCCAGACAGTCAGAATAGAATGAGTGTTGTGGGGAGGAATCCCTCTTATTGTGTTACTGATAAATATAATTTGTACTTCCTCATATTTATTTGTGGTTCTACTGACTTATTTTTGAACTTAAGAGTAATGTACTTTTTGCTTAAAGTAACTTGGTCATTCTAATAATGTCAGATAAAGTCTCTTTTCCTAACATCTATCATATTTCCACTCATTTATTTCCTCTCAAATGTCCAAATTCCACAAGGTCAAATTGAAGCAGACCATTTCTGTTCCAATAAACTTCATCTCCTGCTAATTTTACTGTCTTGGATAAGTGAACCCAGGCTTGAAATGCCAAATCAAACCCCATATCCATGCGGTAGTTGCTCAAATGGATGATGTCGTCTCCCTCCTTCTCAATCCCACTGATAGAAGACCGTTTTTCATCAAATAATATGAAAGTTTTACTATACTGGCCTCTGTGGTTCTAAACTTGTCTTCATTCTAATCCGTTAAAATTGCCACTACAAACTAGAGGATTAATATTTAATGGGTGCCTGCAATATGCCAGGTTTGTACATATTATCTGTACTTTCTAATTCAATTATTTTGTAAGGTAGTTAAAACAGATCATTTTCTAGATGTGAAAGCTCAGGTTTAGAGACATTTAGTAATTTGTCCTGGATAAGAGAGCTAGTAAGTGGCAGGTTCAGGATTCACCCTGGGCTTATTCAAGCTTGTGTTCTTGTCATGTATGCTTTGGCTTATCTTGTCATTCAGTAATATGCTCTGAAACCTCCAATGACTCCCTCTTTCAAACTAAATCAAGGCTGTATAATTTGGATCTCTTGTTATCAACCTAACCAATTCTCAACCTCATTTAAGTACAGACTCTGTTACATAGACAATGCTTGTTTTCATCTCTTGCCTTCATATCATTTCCCTGTTCTAAAGAATTCTCCCTTTTTTTGTTCTGTCTCTATAAACCCAGACAATCCTTCAGGCTCCAGTTTCTCTTCCTAAGAGAAGCAATTCATAATTGAAGGCCTCTTTGGGATCCTGCATTATACCAAGCTATGGAGGAACTACATCAGTAAATAATAATTTGGCAGAATGAAACAAGTATGAACTTTGCAATCCCGTATTCAGATTTTCACTGGCAATTTACTAGCAGTATACTCTCTGAATTTTTGATTTTTTAGCTAAATAATGGGAATAATGACAACTTAGGGTCTTGTTTTGAGAAGTGAAATAAAATACCAAGATGCACTTATTAATAAATTATTAAATTGAAAATTGAATTTAATACACATATTGAGTGCCATCTTTTTATTTCCCACTAAGTTATATGATGGGGTTGGATATGGAAGTAAAGTTCATAAGATCCCAGGCTAATGGAAACACAAAATAAAACAATTTTTCAGTATCTTAATATTCAGTATTTCAATATTTTCAATGAGTTAGGTGCTATCAAAGAGTATAAGGAACTAATAGAGCAAAAGAAAGAAAAATCATTAAACTTGTGGGTGGCGGGTTGTGGGTGTGTGTGTGTGTTAATTAAAACAGTGGTTTTCAAATTTTCCTTTGATTATGACCTCTAAAGTAATTTTGAAAAACACCCACTCCCATTACCTGTTATCTCTGGTTACCCCTGAAAGTAGAGCCAGAGACAAAGACTTGAAGGTACTTAGTTTATTTGGGAGGTTATCCAAGGAAGTTGGAGTGAGGGAGTTGGGAAAGAGAGGGAGTAATGAAGGGAAAGTCAACATAAGTATGCATAATTGAGAGCACTGCTATTGGCAACATGGCTTACATTTTTCCATTTGAAGTTATTCATTGTAAATTTAAACTATTGTAAAGGATGCAAATACCAACATTTTTGTAAATAGGGACATTAAAATCAACCCATTACATCATTTTGAAGTGTATGCAATAGAATCACAATACAATTTTGCTACTTACCATTATCTATTTTTAAAATACATTAACAAGCTCTTCCTTAACATTTGAAAATTTTACATATTTTGATATTTTCTCTTGCCCTTCCATTTTACTTTCCAACAGAATGTTAGCTTTTTAAAAAATATATACAAGTCAAACATTTTGCCCACAAAAATGGTAAATTGCGATTTTAGAATTTACTTATATGCTTCTAAAGAGAGCACCAAAATCATGAAGCAAACACTAAATTCACTGAAGAAATAGAAAAACCCACAATTACAGTTGATTTCAAGTAGACAGAGAATCAAAGATATAAAAGACTTGAACAGAAATGATCACCCAACTTGATCTAATTGACATTTATAGAACACTCCACCCAACAACCCTGAAATGCAAATTATTTTTCAAGTGCACATGGAAAACTCAAAGATAGACTATATGCTAGGCCATAAAACAAGTTTCAATAAATTTAAAGTAATTCAAATCATATATAATATGTTCTCTGACCACAATGAAGTTAAACTGGAACTCAATGTCAGAAAGATATCCAGAAAAATCCCCAAATTTTTGGAATATAAACAATAGACTTCTAAATAACTTATGAGTGGAAGAAAAAAAGTTACAAGTAATGTTAGAAAATATTCTAAATTGAATGACAGTGAAAATGCA
>PVKH010000616.1:0-35987 GCA_004027955.1 Chaetophractus vellerosus
GGGGGGAGACAAGCAGACACAGAAGAATGCAAAAAAATCAACACAGCAAGAATAAGCAGAAAGGGAGGGGATATATAATAATAATAATAAAAAATCTTAGTCTATGTTGTTGATGAAGATTAGGGAGATCTATAATTAGATGATTTAGTTTTGAGAATATATGAGAGTTTAAAAATATATTCCTTTCTAATTATAAGAGAAATATATGTTGAATATAGAAAAGTTAGAATACATGGACACATTCAAAGAAAGCAGAGTCCCCATAAATGAACAATTGATAAAATCTACTGTTGAGCTTTTACTAAGCATATATATGTGTGTATTTATATAAGTAAATTTTTTCTTTTTCTGTATATAAGCTGGTGTATATAGGTAACAGAAAATTAGGTTGAGTCCATACTGCATATATATTTGTTTTTAATCTAATGCTTTATTTTGAGCATTTTCTTATATTTAAAACAGTTTTTTCAGAAGCGTAAGTTTAATGCTGCAGAGTATGATGGGCAGATTCTTAGGGTACCAGCTATCATCCTCATCTCGTGTCGTTCACACTCTTGCATAACACTCTCCTTGTCGGCTTAGGTGGGACCTTTGGACGCTTCTTACCAATAGAATACGACAGGGGTGACAGGACATAGATGATTATGTTATGTTTTATAATATTGTAGCACCCCTCTTGTTGGAGTCTCTTTTCCTCTCTTACTGTCATTGGGAAAGTACATTGAACTGTTGGGAAATCCCAGATGGCAAGAAACTGTGGTGGCCGCTAGTTGCTGAGGACAGCCTCTGGCTGACAGACAGTAAGAACCTGAAGCCGTCAATTCTATAGCTTTAATTCTGCCAATAATCTGAATGAGCTTGAAAGCAGATCCTTTCCCACTCAAGCCTCAGATGAGATCACAGCCTCAGGTGACAACTTGTTTATAGCCTTGTGAGATTCTTAAATAGAGGGTCCAGCTAAACTGTATCCAAAGAAACTGTGAGATAATATAAATGCTTGTTGTTTTAAGCCACTGAGTTTGTGCTAATACTGTTATGTAGCAATAGAAACACACAAAGTATTTCACCCTATGAATACACCGTTGTGATGGTTTGAAGTTGTATGGATCCCAGAAAAGTATGTTCTTAAAGCTAATCCATTCCTGTGGGTGTGAACCTATTGTAAGTAGGGCCTTTGATTAGATTACTTCAGTTAAGGTGTGTCCCAGTGTGGGTTTTAAGCCTCTTACTGGAGTCTTTTATAAACGAGATGAATACAGAGAGATGGGAAAAGCCACGGAAGCAAGAAGCTGGAAGCAATGAAACCCCGAAGAGAAGGAAGAGGCCAGCAGACACCTCAGTGTGCCTTGCCATGGGATAGAGGAGTCCAGGCTCACTGGCAGCTGGTCTTCAGGAAGAAGATAAGGTGTCATCTTGATGAAGCCTTGTTTAGACATTTTTATGGCCTCACAACTGTAAGCTTGTAAGTTAATAAATACTCATTGTAAAAGCCAACCCACTTCTGATATATTGCTTTTGGCAGCCCAGCAGACTAGAACAACAGTGATTTATCTGGCCAAGCCTTATTGAACATTTAATTTGATTTCTAAATTTTATTTTATAAATAAATCTGGGGTAAACATTCTTGTACATGCACATTTTATTTGAAAGGTGCTAAATAGCATGTATATTTATTCATTTTAAAATTATACATTTTATGTGTTCATTCAGACACATATTTCCTGGTTGCTGATTGACACTGATGAAATATAAAGATGAGCAGAGTGTACTAAATAAGTACATGGGAGTGCCTAGGGATTGATATCAACAATACTTAGGCATGCCTAGATGAAAGTTTGCTGAATGAATTGGGGTCTCTGAGTACAAAATTTACTCTCAGTGGGCTCTCTGGTACCTTATTAGCCAAAGCAAAAAAAATGTATTTTCTAAAGTATTATACATGAAATACACTTGAGATCCAGTTTAATTGGGAACAGGGGCAATCTTTCCTATAGGCCCATAAATTTAATGCAATCCAATTGATCATCATATTTCTCCTTCAACATGTTTTTCCTTAAAGATGTGGAAAAATTATTAAACTTCTTTGGGCACCCCATCCAATGAAATTATTTTCTACTTCTATATAATGGACCCATAAAATATGGTTCTGAATGCAATATGCTTATGAATATTTGCAATGCAAATCATCAATAGAAATGAATTTTGTTGTCAGAGAATTGTAGGTGTTTGTTGCAATTACCGACATAAATGAAGATCCAGATTGGTATTATCTTGTTTGTGTTATTGGACAGCCTGGACTATTTAAATACCACGATTCACTTTTGGGACTTCTTTCCAAGGTTTTCCAAGTAAAATCAGGACTAGTTTACTAGAAGCCTACAGGGAACAGATGAATAGCTAATGAGGGAGGAGGATCAGCCAAAAGCTGCCTAGAACTGGAGAAACCTGGCTTCGTCTAATGCAGGCAGCCACCACTCAACATTCTTGCAAGTGGGCTGAGTTTTGGCACATCTTCATATTTTTCAAGACAAACTGCAAGATTTATATTTTTCAGTAAATTCTTCTGACTTGTAAATGTGTCACAAGCCAGACCAAACATGCCTACTTGCTGGACTCAGTCCGCAGGCTCCCAGTTTGTGACCTGTAGTTTTAGTGTTTACTTCTGAAATGTGATAGCAATTATATGCCTGTTTTGCTAAGCAGGGAAAACAAGTAAGTGGAACTGGAAATGAATAGGTACAAACTTGGATAAGGGGATTGCCAGTCAGGCACAAAACCCTTAAAGCAACTTATATGATTGACTTAGTGCTCTTTATAGGAGGTCAGAACATCATCAAAGGAGTTTGCCCTGAAATTCACAATTGATTACAATTTTAGGACATGTGCTGGTAAAGACTTAGATCAGCACATTTTTCAGTGGACTAAGTCTCATGGGTGACTAGACAGAGAATTAATTAAGAAGTGAAGGCAACAGATCATATCAAGATAGATTCTGATGATGCTATCTTGGTTGTCCTGACATAGGCAAAGATTAGCTAACTTTCAGTTCTGTGTTTAGAGCACATAAAATGTATAATTTAAAAAAGAATAAATATGCACTCTATTTAGCACCTTTCAAATAAAATGTGCGTGTACAAGAATGTTTACCCCAAACTTACTTATAAAATAAAACTTAGAAGTCAAATTAAATGTTCAATAAGGCTTGGCCAAATACACAGTGTTTGATCATTGAACTCTATTTGGCAAAGCTTGCTCTGCATCTGGAATTTCAAAAGCATTGAATTAACCTTATGAGACAGCTTTTTTGAAAGAGTCCCCTCATAGTGGACTTAAAAAATGCAAAGTGCTCTATCAAAATATGCCCTCAGAGCTACATGATAGTATATTCAACCAAAATAAAACTCTTCCAATCTAAGCAGGTCAGATTGTGATGTTTTTAAAATTTTAACAGAGACCTTGCTTTTTATAACTCACTGTGTCAACATCCTTGCAATTTTAGGTCCTAATTTTAGCTGATCTGTGGGAGGTTCAACATTGTTCATGCAGTTTAGAAATATAGGACAGACAGTCACAGGAGACTTTTTCCCCCAAGTTATGTTTCACCCTGAAAGCTCAAACTCTTTCCATTTTGTTGATGATTTACTCCATTCTACAGAAAAGCATAGGGAGTTTGTATAAGGTTCTCGAGATTCACAAAAGCAGAGGCAAAAGAAAACACACAAAAGGACTTGAAATGGGAAAACATACTGCTTCCCAAAGAATAGGATACAAGAGGAGATCTGGAGGAGCATGTAAATGGGTGTGATACATGGGACAGACACCAAATGCGGAGAGGCCAAGAGTAGGGCAAGAAATCGGCAAAAAGAAGCCCAGTAAGAGACAATAGACAACAGGACAGGAACTTCCCGAGGAGGAAAGATGATAAAGTATGTAATAGGTTTAATGGATGTGGGCAAACAGGCTGGATAATTGTGCCCTACATTTTTGCCCTATATCCTTTAATAGTAAAACTTTTTAAAAAATTTTGGCTTGAAATGCTTCAATAATTGCCTCATGTGCGATTGTTTCACTCATTCACTTTCATATCACTCATTGGGAGTACCGCCAAACCCATTACCAATCAACCTATCAGCCATTACCAGTCTTAGAAAGGCAAAAGTGTTAGCATTTTGGTACCTCTGAGGAGAGAATTTTGGAGCTAGGACCCTGTAGTTTTGGGGACTGCTCAATTTCATCCCAGAGTGCTCTGCCTTCTTGCCAAAACTTTTCTTGTCAAAGGATAGGCGCCAAACGGAAAGTTTGCTGTTTACAAAGCCACTGCTGAATTTAGATTTTAGGAGAAACTAAGGTTCAAAAACATATGCTGGGGAACCTTACATGGTTTTTTCCCTAAGTTTCTAAGTCAAGACTCTAGTGATGAACGATTATGGCGATTTCATTCAATTACCCGTATCCCATGCATATGCATATATAACTATGTTTTGTGGACATGCCTGTTAAGGATGCAGTGTTTGAGCTTACATCACTGAATTTCCTATGCTTCTGAATTCCTAATTTCAGAGGCAATTACAAGTGGTTGATGTGTTTCAGTATATCTTCCAAGATTTCTATTTTGACAATCAATAAACTATTGCAAAAAAGGGGGAGGGGGAGATCAAAACCTACATTAACCCTGGAATCTAGGCATACCACCACTTACATAGCAAAAATATTGAGATCTAATGTTGTACATTGTGTGTTCAGGTAAAAGGTAACCTCTCAATACTTCCTTCTCTGCAGAGGTATGCTTGCTGAAGGATGGACCCTTCAGAAGATCCTAACTGACCCAACCATATGAGTGAGCAGAGTTAGAGGAAGTCAACCAAGGGTAGTCAGGGATCTGGGTTACATACATGGTTCAGTTTTTGAGGCTTTCCAAATTACACTGAAAATTCTTGAGAAAGAGTAAAATCTTTCCAAATAAGGCCCAAGATTAAGATTTTTGCAAATTTGAAGGTAATCTAAAGTTTTAAAGACTTTTAAATGTTCTTACCTTTGAGTAATTCAACTTTCAGAAATAATCAAAGAATGCAAAAATATTTCTAAAAGATATTCATTATAGTGTTTTTTGTACAAGTGAAAACTTAAAAACTATCTGATTCCCATAAATAGTTAGGGTACATAATTCAATTAAATTTTAATGAATATTTAAGAACATGGAAATGACAATATATTACTTGGAAAATGAGACAAAAAGCAGAATGTTTTAGACAGTATTAGTCATATATGTATGAGAGAAAGCTGTATTTTTCTAAATACCTAGGTTTTCTGTAATAGATGCACAATATTTTTATAACAAAAACAATTAATGTCAAAATATGGGTTTTAAAAGAACCCCAAATACTCCTTAGTAGTTAAGACAATTGCCTGATGAAAAATTTTCTGCTAGTAATAAGTGCTCTTCCCCACCTCTCCTCCTCCTCCTTCTCTTCCTTCTTCTTTTTTGTTTAAAGTTCAATGCACTTTATATAATTCCAATTGATATTTGGGAGAATCTCACTCAGTGCTACCCATAATTTGACAATAATCTCTTTGTGCTCTTAGGTTACAGATTTATTTTCTTCAAATGTATCTTATTCTTGGAATTAAAATGAGAATCATTAGATAAAAATAACTTGTATTCCCAAAGACAAGGGCCTTATACACTTGCACACATTAACAAACTTCTTTGAACTCCTGTCCAAGCCTCCCCAAACAGCTTGAGTTCTTGTCTTCTATTTCTTTAGTTTTCAACGCCAATGTCATTTGTTTCCTTTCTATATTTGAGTGATTGTCTGTTTTCCTATGAATTTCAAAAATACTTATTTGGCAGGATTTTTATTTACTGCTGATTTATTTTGTAACATCATTGAATTCACAAATCACAAAATTTCAAATTTACAAATATTTTAGTTGTATTTTCTTAACAGCATTTGATTAAGTATGGTAACCTTCCTTCCATTTTCCCTTATTTTTTCTATTAAAATGATCATAATTAACTTAACGCCCCTATATTTTTATAGCCTATGTGAAATTTTACTCCAATTTAAATAAAAATCAATAGTTCTTTATTATTTGGTGTTTCCTTAATTTTTAAATTCCTTTTCCCACCTTTAGATCAGTCTGTTTTTGTCTTGTCTCTTTCCCAAAAAGCCTTTACAAATTGATTAGTTGTTTTGGACTCCATCATTCTTTTCTTTATAGGACAAGGTTTTGTTTTGTTTTGCTTTTTAAATCAAGAACAGAACAAAAATGCCATGCAGGTGTACACATGTTCTTCTTTCATTTTAAAGAATTAGAGTGACTCCTATGAACCACAGGCTTTTTTCAACAAGTATTCTATACTCTCTTTTCCATTTGAACTTTTCTAACTTGTCAGAGAATTGAGTTCTGCTTACAAAGCAGAGATAGTGGTGACATTTGACCTGAATCTTAATGAAAAGCAAGAACTTGGAATAGGCAGAGAGTAGAGAAAACACACTCGTGGCCTTTAGTGAAACAGGGCAATTTAAAACAGTGTGTTTGATTAGTGGAAGAAAATGCTTCAAAGGTCTGATGGGGCCATCCTTGATGTCTGGTAAACTTCAGGGTAAATAAGTTTAAGTTGATAAAATAGAAAATTCAGTGAAGAAGCCATCAGAAGTAGGGAGCTATGGTGTTTAGTGTATTTTTTTGGGTCATAATAATTTAAGTTGGAAGTGAGCATAATCAAAAACAAGTGCCAATTTTAGATGTACTTTTAACTGTGCCAAAAGGTTATTTTTGTATATCATCTGAAAATAGACCTAGTGAATAGGGCTAGAATCTATTTGAGACAGAGACATGCTTTAAGGTTTTCCTCGGTAAGGAAAATTAACATAAAAGGATGTCTCTCTGGCACCCTTTCTGTTTAGTGTTACCCTTATTAAATTGTTGATTATTATGAAATAAACAAAAACACAGTTAAATTTAGCTGTATGACTCATCTATCTCCCTAGAATATGATCCCCTTAATATAGGACAGGCATCTAAATAACATACCATGTTCCCCGCAAATATCTAGCAGGTGTTTTCTGGCTAAAACAACCATGCTATGAGCTAGAAAAGATCAATTCATTAGGAAATCTTTTATACTCTCAGAGATTGAAGTACACAATGAAAAGTGTATGTACGTGTAACAAAATGCCCAGTTGGATTGTTTCTATTATCTTGGGAATAAGGGCCAAGATGAGGGTAAAGATGTTAATTATCCCACAATCTTATTTGGGAGAGAAACCAGTGAACCACCAGTGGTTAGGCCCAGCTATCTACCTGCAGGCAAGAAGGTGATTCCAAAAAGATAGAGTCCAAAGGGAGGAGGGAAGAGAATGTCTACTACAGAGAGTAAAGAGGAATTGTCTAAGGCATGGAGACATGATCTCCCTTCCCCCTCTCCCAATTTAGGCCATGGTGGGTGTGAATGTGGATGGGGTGAACAGGTGAGAGTTAGGGAAAGAAGAAAATGTTGGAATTGAGCTTGAGACTGGACTTATAAAATGCATAAGACTCAGTCTTAAACAACAACTGGGAATGTTTTAAAACAAAAACGGCTTGAAAGTTAAGTAATCTTACCAAGATATCATTATAGAAGGGGCGGTTGTCAATATAGAACAATTAGGGGAAGCGGCTATTTAAACACTCAATAAACTGGCTAACAATGGATTAGGGTGAATTGGAAGAAGCACTTCTACTCTTCATCCCACAAATTAAGAGTTTGATGACCGTAAGTGGCACTAGGTTGTTGTCATCTCCAAAACAGGATATAAATATATTTACCTGTTTAAAAGCCAAAGGATCAGCCAATGTCCACTCTTGAGTATGGCATGAGCGGTTAAACATATGAGCTTTGGAGTCAGAAGATCTTGGGAGGGGATTCTGTTAGTAGCTGGGTTCCTTTCATCTACCACAGCCTCAGTTTCTTTACTTGAAAAAATGGGGGAAATTTTATTTACTGCAGAGATTGATATAATATTGATTGAGATGATTTATGAAAAATATTTGGTATCTAGAAGCACCCCATGAATATAATTGTTAATGTAAGTGTGGTAGCTTGAGTCTTTTGTGGATACCAGAAAATTATGTTCTTAAATTGGTCCATTCCTGTGAATGTGAACCTACTGTGAGCCGTTGATTAGATTAGAGTCAGTGAAGGGCTGTGTGATTAGATTAGTCCAATAAGGCATAGCCCAAGGTGGGTCTTAATCCTCTTACTGGAGTCCATTATGAAGTGGAATTGGTGGAGCCGCAGTATCAGAGAGAAACCCCAAGAAGCTGAGAGAGAAAGCCACAAGAGCAAGATGCTGAAATCAATGGAACACGGAAGCTGAAAGGAAGCCACTGAACCAGATGCTGAAAGCAATGAGGCCTGGAGGAGGGAGAGAGGAACAGACGCTGCCATGTCCTTGATAGCCCAGGCTGCAGCTCAGGGTGAAAGGATCTCCTGATGGTGCCTTGATCTGGACACTTTCAAGGCCTCAGAACTGTAAGCATATAAGTTAATAAGTCCCTGTAATAAAAGCCAACCCATTTGCTTTTTGCTTTATATTGCCTTGACAGCCTCAGTTTTTCTGTATAGATTGCAGTTAAGATCATTGGTGAAATTCAGTTATCATCAGCATATTAACCCCTGCATTGCTTCAATAAAAGGTGCCACGGGCAACTTAAATCATGTTCATAATGCTTCCCTATAAAAGTATTTATGGTAAAAAAAAATCTTGCTGAAATTCTTAGAAAGCTATAAAATACTGGAGGTGCTTACTAACAGACCACCATTTTTAAGGGGAGGTCATTATTTAAACTAATTCTTGTTTGCTGTGATTCCGGATGTAAGTGAGAAATTAAATACTACTCTTATAATACCTACACAGTTCTTTGCTTGAATAGTTTTTCATCCTTTTCCTCTCATTTATACTCAATTTTCATTTAGTTCCATGGATGTGGAGCTCAACCAAGGTTGGGGGGACTGAAATTTGATCTACCTCTGAATATTTGGTCATAAAACTCTAGTGTTTTTCCAAATTAGCATTTCAGTACACTTGCCTTCCCTGCCCACTGAGGCTTATGCCAGCAGCCCTGGAAACAGGAGTCGTACTCCCCAGCAGAGAAAAACATTTGACTATACAAATATTAACTCTCAACAATTGGGGAAAAAAAGATAAAACAGGATGATTTTTAAAAGTATGCAGATATACTTGGGGAAAGAATTTATGTGGTTATCACAAAACCCTGTCCAGGAATTAACTATCTTTTGCTGTACCTTCCTCACCTTCTTTCCCCTCTCCTAAAAGTGATTTCCTCATTCTGTCCCTCTAGGTACTGTTTTAAAAATTTGGCATTCTTCCTGTTTTACCTTAGTAAGATTTAACTCTCTTGGTTTCAATTAAAATTGGGGTCCCAGGTTTTTGCTGGGTGCTGGGATTTTTATGCATATTCTTGCCTACAATCTTTTTCTACTCGAATAAGCTCAAAATAATACCAGCAATAGAACAATTTCTATTTGCATAATCCCTAATTCCAGCATCTCTGATATCACCCCAACACCATCACATTTCATTTTGCCTAAAGTTAAACCAACAGAGCTTAAAATTGCAAGCATGAACATCACCGACAAGCCCAAGAGTCACTGGAAATGGAGTTTGGGGGAAAAAATGCAGAAAATGAAGTTGGATAGGAGAAGAAAGGAGAAAATGTGAGCATAGAAGTGAAAGAGCAATATAAAGAGCTGAGAGTAGCAGGTATGGTGTTTAAATTCACTCCAGGAGCTTTTTGTTCCATTAATTGCTTTTGATTCTTTTGCTCAAGATAAGATGATTATAGAAACTTTCAGAATTCCCATTATGGCTCATTTGTTTCCTGCTTGGAACTTCCCTCCATTTCAATTTCAACTGAAAATTACCCTCTACTATCATTTCAATTTACCAAAATTCTACCTCCAATTAGTTCTATTCATTTTCTTTGGGGCAGGTTGATTACACAAAAATTTTATGCCAAGATGATATTGGCCATCTTTAGATAAGACTATCTAAGATCCTAATAGCTCATCACTAAAAAAAATTTCCTCTGAAATATTTTTTCCTACAAATATATTTGCTCATTTGTATACTAATTCCATGTGTTCCAATATCTGAGAATGTTTACGCATGTACTTTCACCTAGAAAAATAAAAGCTGCTTGACTGGAGAGAGACTGAACTTCAAGGTACCTGTTTATTCCAAGGCCAGTTCTCTCAGGAAGACAGATAGTGAGTAAGGAAGGGAAAGACCTGAGAGCGAGCTGAGATAGAAACCGTATTTTCACACTGCTGCAAAGTATGTACAGTTCAGAGTTCTCCAAAGTTTGTACAGATAGAAACCTATCTAAAACAAAAAACACCCATTCACTGAATTTCTGCTATGTTCCAGGGCCTTTACAAAACACATCTACTCCTGATAACCACAATATGGGTTAAGTACTAAACTCATCGTGCGGCAGACATTTGTTTTGTCTCCATTGCATCTATTTACACTTTTTGATAAGCAGGCCCCAATTTTTGATTAGGGATCCATCTATCTTCTATTTTCAGTCTATCTGTTTGGATGGGGCTTTATCCCTAGCCCCAGGAAGTGGAGGCCGTGACTAAGCCTGACTCCTCCAAGTACTTCTTCTTCCCGGGACATGCAATTGCTTAGGGGTAGACAAGGAGGACTGAAAGGTGTTCTTTCCTGCTCATCTTTAACCTGAGTGGCTGTAGGCTGAGCCTGCTAGAGGTGGCTTGCCACCAAAGGGGGAGAGGCTGTCTAAAATTGGAGCCAGCACACAGCAAGGGGAACTGAGATGAGAGAGAGAAACAGGTCCTAACTGGGTGTCCATGACATCATATGAGCCCCTATCAAACTGAATCCTGAATTCAGACCAAAAAGCTCAAACTTTCAGTCACTTGAGCCAGTACATACCCTTTTTGTTTCTTGAGCCTGATTGATTTGGGTTTTCTGTATTTTGCAAGAGAAAGAATCTTAATTGATATAATTTTTTTTTTAAATAAGAAAAGTGAAACTAAGAAACATGTGTTCTTGCCCAAGGCCTTACTGTTTGCTAGTGGGAGACTTGGATTTTAAATCCAGATGTGTCTTACTCAAAATACCATATTCTTTTCAATACAACATGAAGCATGAATTCCAGCACTAGTTCCTTTTTGAGGAATAACTGAGGGCTACCCAGGAGAAAGTGGGAAAGGGCCAAAAGAAATATATTCCTCCTCCAAAAGGTCATTTCCTAGATGACTTTCTGGAATAAGACAAGAAGAACAAAGCTCCATGATCAAGTTCATAAAAATGCTTTTTCTGATGCGTGCCTCAGTGGGAAGTTTGGTTTGCTTTATTTTTTTTCGAGGTGAAAAAAGTTTGTGAATGTTTAAAAATAATTCACATCAAATTGGCCCTGTGCAATAATTTTTAAATGTAAACTGACTTTGATAATACAAGGGAACAGAAAGCATTAGTTTGGATAGACAGGAGAAGATTTTCATATTATTTCAAAGACTTTTATGGGGCTTAAATGTAGGGGTAGTCTGGAAGGAAAACTGACTGATTTTACCTTAATTTGCACGTGGTTTTCTTTTAATCTCCTTTCCTATATTCATGGCATCCACTCAAAAGCTGCAATTGTTCAATATAATGTAAAGGGTAACCAGATGATGAGCTTGGCTTCACACTGCAACAGTGCTGACGTTTGCTAAAGTACACAAACCCAGCAGGATAAATAATTCAGTTTCCCTGAAAGATATGGGGAAAGGACTTTGACAGGCTGATAAAGAATAGTGCTGTACTCCTCTGCTTTCAAAGGATGCAAGGACTTGCCAAGTCTATCTGAGTTCTCAAACCATGAAATTCACAACTTCTAAATTGAGATTCTTATTTTCAGCCACAGCTAGTCTTAATTTCTGTCCTACCAATAGTACAGGCATAGTGTGATAAGTCAGATGATTTGCTGCTTGAACTATAAACGAAGTTTCAGGAAGACAACAGGAAAAATAGATTTGGTGGGTTTGGAAAATTCTTTTTCTTTTGATACACTGTAAAATGTGAAGCAGAAGCACAATGGCTTAATGAGTTTCCGTCTCTGTACTGTGACAAATCTACAATTTGGCCATTGTAAAAGTAATGATATGTTTCATTAATTTCATATGTTCTTTTAATAGAGTATTTGGAGGGAAGGCATTTTTGCTTTAGAAATTAGAGCAAAGAAAAGCTGATAAAAGCTTCAAGTTGGTGTTCGGTACTTCCTGGAATACATTAATAACATTCAACTGCCTTTTCAAACACACAGACAAATTTCAAAGCGATGCTTTGTCTTCCTAGTTATAATCCTAATAATGGAAGACTAGAAATCCTTGCCTGGTCTCTGCCCTCCCCCACCCCCGTGTGCACATCCATATATACACACAGTGTACTCTTTACTAGTACATCTGGATTTGGAAGTTAGCATTCTGCAACTCCCATACATCTAGCTGCATTCATGGGCAGTATTTTCTGTGTCATTTCCAAATCCTCTATGGAGATCACTCTTCAGAAACAAGTCACATAACCCCCACAGTCACACCTTGTCTTTTCACAAATATCCTCATATTGGGTTTTCTTAAGTTGAGTTCCTCCCGAAGCTGGTCCCAGACAAGGGATTGAATGCAAGTACTTTAAGTATGAGCAAGCACCTATAGTAGGGTGGGGGAATGAGGCATGGAAGGTAGAGGAGCTAATAAAGTTTGTACTACTAAGCAAATAACCATTGTGGGCCAAGGAGATGCAATCCTGCTGGGAATGCCAAGAGCCAGTTTAAAACACATCTCAGCATTATCCCCATGAGATTATTTATCCTCCAATGCCCATGTGTCATTGGTTGAGTATTGCTCTTAGGGATATTAAATCCCAGCACTTGTGGTCTACACTGTTTATGGATCAAGTGAAGCCATTAGGAGGAGAGTCACAAAGGCATGTGCCTGATAGGTGAGAGCTGAGAGCAAACATGCCTGCTAACGGCACCATGGGGCGTTCCCATCTGACATTCACTCAACAAGTTCATTGTTTGCTCAGTCCAAATGCTACTGTCCATGAGCCATATAGCAGAGTTATCAAAGCAATCTCTGAAACACATTCATCTGCCACATTTCATCTTCTCATTCAGCAGCTTGACAGTGGTAGGTTTTACTTGACCTGGTGTTTAGAAAAAGCCTTGGGTTTGTTCTGTAAGAGAAGGTGGGGATGTCCAAACCCACTATGAAATTTGGGTGGGATCAATGTGTTTATACTCTAAAAATGTCTTCTTTCCCTTAGTGAGATTTCTGCCCCAGTCCCATGAAAACAACAGTAGAGTAAATCTTGTAATTTTCGAAAGCCAGAAAGGCGGACTTGTGTTGTGTTGTTTTCTTTAGAAACACCCATTGTCTAGGCGTGGGCAATTGAGTACTGCCCTAGCAGCTCTGTCACTGGTGAACACCTTGGCCATAGACAGATGGGAGGGAGGGGGAAGAAAGGGGGACCTCAGATTTCTGCAGGAGCATGTTCATTCTGTGCTGCTCTTGATTAGTTAGAGCTGCCTTGAGAAACTCACTCATTTATTTTATTTTATAAAATCATTATCTCTGCTCAGAGAAAACTTTAATTGTTATGAGGTTGTTAATTCCATAATCATATGTCTCATTCATCTCATCACCTCAATGCTTCCCGGTAGTAGGGTTGGTGAGGAGAGAGATGGACGGACACTAAGGCAAGATACAGGTGAGTAAATACAGTAGGCTGGGCACATAAATAAATTTAAAAACAAAACTAAATAAAAGAAAATAATTTACAAAGTGGCAATTCATCTCAGATGTGAGTTGCTTCCAGTATTTTTAAATTTTAACGTCGTCAGCCTACTGCGTGAAGCATTTTTCAAGTTAACTGCTTTGGCCTACACCCTCATGGATGTGATATATGACCAGTTATCTCTCTCAAGAACCTGCATTTCTGGGTCAGATTTTCTTGTTCTGAGAGTGATGGGATTTCTCACTTGAAGTCTTTGAAGTCCTAGGACTCTTGGGCTTGAGAGGAATTTGGGTGCTATTCTTGGGCCACAGCACTGTTCCAGTTGTGTGCTTTTCTCACTGTGCGGCTCTTCAACTCTTCCATTAAATTAGGTTCTTGAAGACACAAGAACAAATATCTAAATGGAGACCCATAGTGTGTATGCATACATAGATATGACTTATGTGTAAGCACACACACATATGTGTGAGCTGAAAGGGAGCACAGTAATTTCCCAGTATGCTACAAATAAGAGAACAGCTGCTTGTTTCATATATTAAAAGAATGTAAATTGGGTTGAGTTTTCTTTTGGCACAAGAACAAGGAATGTTTAAGTTTCCCACTTGCACTTAATTTATTTTTAGGTTTATTCACCACCATTTGTCAGGTTTCTTGAGCTTGACCTGAAACTAACCTTTAGATAAACGTGAAGGCAAACAGAGCTCTGAAACTCTATCTGTATGTTCTTTTGTCTTGGGAACTGTAAATCGGGGCATTAGGTGAATAACACAGCTTGGCTTTGTGTCATGAAAAGTAATTCGGGGCTGTGGTAAGGGCAGGATTTATGAAGCTGTCTGGCCAAGCTTGGGCAGAATGCCAGTTTACACCTGCTTTGCAGACATGGCTGTGTGCAGTTGGTCACACTGCTGAGGTAGTCAAATTCTTTCATTGGATAGATGCACTGCTGTGTGACTACTAAAGCAAAAAGCAGGCAATAGAGGGATTGAGTGGGGTGCAGGGAGCCAACCAGACTTTAGGAAACAAATATATCACAAACTTCCCCCTTCTAACTCTGGAGCAAAGCTCCCTTTAAAAAAATTAATCTTTGTTTCGAAAACATTTTAACTAAATAGTCTTGTGGGTTTGGCAAGAAAGGAAAGTAGAACAATTTGCAACATTTTTTAACTTTTTTTTTTAATGAGGTATGAAGTCATAGCTGAGGTGCCTATATAATGTTTCATCCAAACAGGGAGACATTTGAAAGTGAAAGGAAGAAGGGCTATAATTAATTAGGCTGAGGCAACAGGCATAAATTGGGACTGTCCGAGGCAAACTGGCATGGATGGTGACCCTAGTCATGAAAATTTACACTGCCACACAATGAACCCAGTAAATGATGGTTGTGTTACAAGGATGCTTTTCTAAGAAATGACAGAAAGTATTCTGTCTCTTAGATGGGGCTGGACTTCCTCCATGAAGCAGATGGCCAAATTGTCATGATGCCAGAGCACACAGCAGGATTTCCACAGTAAAACCACCATGGCCCCTTCCTCTCTATCCCTTACCCCTCTCGGAAGAATGCAGAAAGCTCAGCAAATCCCTCCTTTTTCTGACAGAGTATGACCATGAGACAACAAAAAGACATCTGATCAATACTGATTAAAGGCTAACAGTGAAGAGCATTGCTCTTTGTGATCTCAGTGCTAATGAAGTTTGACATGAATTCTCTTTTCCAGCAAAGTCATGTGTCAGAGTTTTCAACTTTCTTCCCACTTTCCCATAGTATACAGATTTATCAGTAAGCCACCACTAACCCACTCCTTAAAAATAGCCCTTTAATTCCTTCCCCATATCCAGGTAACTACTACATGTCCTCTATCACCACCACCACCCCTTTTATTTTTCTTGTGACTATCTGTCTCTGTTTCTTGGCTTCCACAGCCCTCTGCCCTTTCTATCTCCACCACAGACCAAACCACTAAAGTTGTAGAGAATAACCCCATGGGTATTTTTCTAGGCTTCTCATTCTACCTGTCCTCCAAGACTCTAAGTTATGGGTTTCAGAACTTGTATACAGACAAAAAAAAATAGATCTAGGTAGCATGTGGTGGGTACCTCATGAAAGCCCAGACAAGGAGAAGGCTATCCACGGAGAACGGAGAACTTGAATTCTGCCTTCATAGACACTTAATAGAAGTCTGGATGAGTTAGAAGAAGGGAGAAGGCATTTGAGTCAAAGTTTTAAATCTTTCTCTTTCTCTTTCTCTTTCTCTTTCTCTTTCTCTTTCTCTTTCTCTTTCTCTTTCTCTTTCTCTTTCTCTTTAGCCACAGTGATTATCAGAATGTCTCTTTTGGCTGCAAGAGCCAGATACCCAACTCAAAAAGGCTTATGCCAAAAAAGGCTTATTTATTGACTCTAGTAATGGAAAGTCCACGCTTTGGCCCAGGGATGGCTGGATGTTGCTTCTCTACACAATGTTATCAGAAGTATACCTTTTTCTTCCTCTTAACTTGGACTCCCTCTGTTGTGACTTCATTCTCAGAGAAACGGCCACCAGCAGTTCCAGGCTTACATCCTATCATCTTAATAAACCCAGCGAAAAGTGCATGGCTCTTTGCCAGGATTTCTAGCAAGAGTTTGTGGGCTGATACTGTCACAGGCTGTCACAGTCGCAGGTCCATCCCTGAATTGTCATCGTGGCATGGGCTGCTGTACTCTCCTTGTCCAGGTCTGAGTCACCTGCCCAACTTGGAGCCATGGGGTGGCATCAGCCACACTCAAACCATGAGGACTAAGAGGGGAGGAGGAACCATTTCTCACAGAAAAGCCATGGTAATGTTGGAGGAGACAAAGGAATAAATATGGGGCAAGCAAAACTAACAGATGTCCACTCCACTTACTCTGATGGCTTTTATGTCCACTCCGGACACTATCAGAAGAATTTCTAGCCAGCTGCCAGAACTGAGTCTGCCCCCAGATAATCCACAAGAATACAAGATGATTGCTTTGGTGCAACGGAAACCCCAACACATTTTATTTACCCATAGTGACTTAGGCCCTATTTTCAGGCAGCTTGACAAAGGGGCAAACTTACTTTCATTCTATTTACGTTTTACTTGTTTTACAAAGGACGTGTAGCTATACGTTTTGACACTGATTAACTCTGGCATGTGGTGCTGCTTCAAATATTTTTTTCGAGTGCAAAACCTAAAATGTTTTCCAGTTTCCAGTCCATGAAATCTCAGAGGTCACATCCTGATCCTAAGCATAGCCAGAATCCTATTAGTCTTCCCATATCAATTAACCCTACAATTTTTCCATTTAATTGCCAGATGTTTTTCCTTAGGTCAGCAGGCCAACAACTAGACTGCTGCTGAAAAAGATTTTCATACATGAATTACACATACACACACACACACATTTCATGGCATACTACACAATTTACCCAAAACATACACTGATGTTATAACTAAGCATGATTTATGGATATAATCTCTAAGTATAATGGTGCTTTATTGTTTGAATTCTTTTCCCTCTCTGCCAACATCAATATACGTAAAAGACGAACTAAAAACATGTGATACCTGTTAAGTGTAACATGAAACATGACCCTTAAACTCAAATTAGTTACTAATTCCCAAAGCTGAGTTTATTCAAATCCCGTTTAAACCAAGTTACCTGTTCTAAGGAAACATTTAAAATCGAAATCTAGAAAACAAAAGCAAAATTCAACTCTGACTGTAGGTTGCCTAATTTAAAATCCATTCTGACTTGTTTCTTCAGCTTCCAATTCTCTGCCAAGTTCTCCCCGCATTTGTAATACAATCCTTACTTGAGTTTCTCAGGTACTCATTACCACTGATGGATAATGTTCCAAATCACCAAAGAGAAACCCCCTGTTTTTGTCAATTTGACTTCCAAGTCCTATGTTAGAATTCATGAGCCAAATATCAAACTATCCCTTCGTTCCTGAGGTGCAATTAAAAGAGAATTTACAAGTAAAAAGAATAATATAAAAGTCACCTCTAAAATGTTTCCATTTGGAAAAAACTTTATCTACTTAACACATTAGTTCCTTTGACAAACCTTATTTTTAGCTGACTTGGGAAGAATTTGGTGTGTGATTCTTGGCATTACTTTCTCACTGGAACCTGGACAACATCAACACCTCCATCTTTGCAAAGTCTAAAAAGCTAGAGTTCCTGCAAATCTTGGATTAGATTTATCTAATTATTTAGCTCAAAAGTTATCCTTGTCTCACAGGCCTACTTTTGAGGACATGGAAAGCAGGGTGAGGGTACATGAAAGTTTAATCTCTGAAGTCAGTTGTATACACTAACCTGAAACAGAGAATATGTGCTGACATGATGGTCCAGTTTAAAGTGGTACAATTTAAAGCTCTTTTGCCTTAATTTGGCCCATTTGTGATATCCTGGGAATATGTTTATATTTAGCTCTATAGAATACAATATATATATATATATATAATAACCATCATCTTTTGGGTTGAACTTATATGTTACTGCCATTAGTGGCATTAACACAGGGAGAATAGCAATGCAGGGTAATTATTATATGCTAGCTTCTTCGGGAGTTTTTTTTTTTTTTGAAAAATTTTTTTCTAAACTGAAAATGAAGAGGATAACATCTTGAATGTAATGCTTGACAGATCCTATTATGGTTTCTGTCACCTTTTAGTATATTTCCTAACTGTGCATACAACAGAAAAGGGCAAGGAATTAATCAGGTTGCCAAAAGAGTTGGGTTACACAGCATGCAGAAAGCACTTTAGCTACATTATTTGCACAATTTCTGTAGGGAGTTGTGCAATAGAGGCCTTAAATTTAATATGTCTGGCCCTTTTCCACCTGGACTCAGTTCAAACCCATTGCCTGTAGTGTGCTGAATCCAGAGTGGGAAATCAGTCATTATATTAGGAACGGATGGCAAATGACTCCAATTCACATTTTTCAGCTGGTATGTTCTTTAACCTGGAGCAACACCAAATTGGAAAATTCTGCAATTCTGCAAGCTGGGTATTAGATCTATATTGCAGTATAAATACATTTCTAGTTTGAAGAGGTTGACAAGATGATTTTTCTTTCGAATTTCTTTAGTTGTTTTGCCACTGACAGAAATTTCAAGGTCCATCACATCATTTCTTTTCTGATGGTTCTTTTTCTCATCAGGAGTGGGAGGATGGTGTCAGTGCAATTAAGCTGCAATGAACAATATAAACACTGACCTGACTCCTACATGTTTATGGACACATTATGTAGATTGAAAGGCCATATTCAGTAAAGATGAAAGTCTCTTTCAGATTGTTAAGAAAAATGCAAGCAATGCTTTAGAAAAATGGTCAAAGGAAATATATGAGCAAATGATAGAAGAAATGCAACTGGCTATTAACTACATGAAAATAGGGTCAATCATTTAAGTAGCAAGGAAATTCAAAATCAAATATGAGATCCCATTCCTCATCCATCAGATTGAAAACTAATATCCAGTGCTGGTGAAGATATGGGGCTATCCACTTTGCAGGCAGAACAGTGAAGTACCACAACTTTTGTGGCAGTTATCTATCATTGTCAATTAAAGTTTAAAATGCTCATACCCTTTGATCCACAAGCCCCAACTTTGCGAATATACAAAAATAAAAGCCATAATATGTAAAGTTGAAACTACAAATATGTTTAATTTAGCATTATTTGAAGTGGCAAAAATTATTAAACAACCTGAAAGGCCATCAAAAGGGAAATGCTTTATTAAGTCAAAGTAAATATAGGAAATAGTAGGCAACAATGTTTAAGTAGAATGTATATGTAATTACCTAGAAGTGGTTCTATAATGCATTGATTAGTGAACTAAAACAAGTTGCAAAGTTTTATGTATAGTATGACACTTTTAAAAAGTAAAGCAAGTAGATTCTAAATATGTGCATATGATCATGCATTTATTTTTGTGTATGTGTGTGTGTTATGAAGAAATGCATGGGAGGATATGAAAAATGAATACAATTAGAGGAAAGAGGAGTGGAAATTATTAACTTGTTACTTATGCAATTCTGTATTGCTGGACTTGTTAAAATAAGCACATTATTTTTCTAATTAAAAACGTAATAAAATTGAAAAGGTAGGAAAAGCATTTAATTTTGGAGCTATAATCTGTTGAGAAATCTTCCCTTTGAGGTAATAGTTCACTGGTGAGAGAGAGACCACAGAAGTCAACAGGTGACAACCAGTACATCTCATTAGAGTATTTTGCTTGACTGTGGTCCATGGAGAAGTTTCCTGAAATGGTCTGGAATAATCTAAAAGCATATGACCTTAGAACAGCATGGATACTTCAGGGATGATTCCAACTGGATTATATATAAAGTCTTAAATAGAGAAAGTTAAGAGATCACTGAGGTTCATATATTTATTTGGTAGCTAAGACGCTAAAGCATGTTTTGCATCCATCAACATATATCCATCATTGCTGTACACCCCAACACTTCTTGGCCACTAAACTAGAGTTCAGGATGCCTAGATTCAAATTCTAGCTCAGTTGATTTCCTCAGGACAGATTATTTTATCTCTGTGAGCCTCATCTGCATCATCTCTGGGTTAGACTCATATCTGCATTCCTGTATTGTTTTTACCATTTTAAAATTTTAAAACAAACATTGAAATAATAGGAATGCATAGAGACACTACAAATTAATCCATTTTGCTTCATTTCCACAGAGCTTGAAGAATTTACTTGTTTTCGCATCACATAGTTTTGAAAACTTGAATAGCAAGAAAGGAAAGTATCCTCCCATTGGAAGGAGATCAGTGAGATTTCCCTGAAGCAGTGTTCTGCATTCTAAATCAGAGGTCATCCTAAAGGGTCCTGGGGGCCCTGATTTGAGATGGGTGTCCATGACATTTGGCGTAGAAATTTTTGCCCTTGCTAAATGAAACTGAAACTGTTTGACCTATTGGCTACAGAGCTTGTATTCTGAATCTTGCTCCCAGGTGTACATAGTTTATACTCTTTCCTGTTTCTTATAGTAACTTAAGAAACAAATTTATAAATTGCCTGAAGAGTCAAGACTGCTGTTGTGGAATAGAGGTTTCCTTGGTGAAAGGAAACTAACCCTTCTAGGCAGTAAGTGCTCGTCACCAAGTGACCTGCCCTGGAACCAGTAGAGCACTTTCCATAAATACTTCGGGAGGCCTTGATAAAAAGTAGCTTTATATTCAAATAGAACGTAGCAGAATGTTTTGGAATATAATCTATTTACTCCTTAGAGTAAATAAGATGCGGCAGCAAATAAAAAAAAAAATGAAAGCATGAGCTTTGCCCATGAATTTGAGGCCCAGAGTGCCATTTTATAGCAGTGTAACATTGGATAGCATCTCAATTGTCTCATACAAAAATGGTAATAATAATAAATGAGGTCTGCCTGTAAGTATTATTGGGATGATCATTTAATGGTGTACATGTGGCTTTGTAAACTACACAATACTGGAAACATTCATTGTTCCTTGGCAATCCTATGCTCTGGTAATGTCAGAGCAAGCTGTAAAAGAAGCATATATTATTTGTGAGTTATGAATCACAATCAAATCTCCTTAAAATGAAATCAGTTTTGTAGACATCGCAGCATAAATCCACAGGTTTTTATCTCTAAAACCAATGAAATGGGAAGGGATTACCAGCCCTTTGTGCAAAGAATGACTGGTAACAAGTTCAGAAGAGTTCTGAAACAGGGGTTTTGCATATCTACATACCTGTGAGGCAGAGAAAGACTATCCAGCAGATAAAAGATGGAATGTTTGAGAGAACAGAGCTAAACTTTCTGGAGAAAAGGGGAAAAGTCAGAAGCGGGAGCACTGCAGACCATCAGTAAATGTCAAGACTTGCAACAGAAACCTCTCAGGATGGATAACATCTGTTTCTCCATCTGGTCCTCAGCCTGAAATTCTAAAGAAAACAACATGGAGACAGGAAAGGATCAGTTCAGGAAAGATTCTAGGAGCCATAAAATCAACAGGAATCTCCTACATGTGATCCTTACTCAAAACTAGAAAGAAAATCCAGCAGAGATCTTCTTTACTTTGGCCCAGACTACTTGCCCTAACCCTTGGGGATATGACTACTCTTTAACAATGATTCTTGGTAAATGGTGTCTCCAATTTCTTGGTAACTAAAGATAAGAACCTGGAAGTCTTTGTTGATGCCACCACACTCTTCCACCAAAGTTTTAGCAAGCGTATGGATGAAACAGCTGTCAAACACATCGGCACCTCTTCTTTTCCACTGCTCCCCTCTCAGCCTAGGCCTCTACTAGCCTACTCTAATAGCCTTCTGACTGGCAGGCCTGACTCCTCTGTCATGGCATCCAGAATTATCTTGCTAAAACCTAAATGGAGTTAATATGCATCCCTGCTTCAAACTTCCATGGTTTCCCATTGTCCTTACAGTCCGTGCTTCTTCCCACAGTCACAAGGCCCCTTATTTCAGGCTTTTCCTCCCCCTTGAGCCTCATCTGGAGCCACTCACCCCACACTGACTGTGCTTTGCAGATCCTGGCCTTCCTTGACCGCACCGAGTTCTTTACCACTGGACCTTCTCCATATCACTTAGTCCCTCCCTGTAGATTACTGCTCTCTCCTCGTCTTTCAGGTCTCAGACTGAAAACCCATGTCTCAGGGAACTGATGCCCCACACACAGTTAAAGCCACTCTGATACTCTCTGTAATGGTTTCAGAGTTTTATTTAATTGTGAATTCCAAAAATATAAATTGGATTATTCTTGTAATCTAATCTGTTCATCTGGGCATGATTAAGTTATGATAAGGGCATTAATTGGGCCCCGCCCCTCGGTGGGTGTGGTCTCAAGTATAAAGGCTAGGCAGCAGATCTGAGTTGCAGAGATTTAGAGAAGCAGATTTGAGAAGCAGTTCTGATGTTGGAGTAAGCCGATCGCCAGATAGTCTACAGCTGGCCTTGTGGAGAGACGCAACGCAGTCTCATGGTCTACAGCTGAACTTGTGGTGGAAGCAGAAGCTAAGCCCAGAGAGAAATGCAGCCCAGGGAACAGAGGAGCCCAAAGGCCTGAGCCCTTGCAGACGTCAGCAGCCATCTTGCTCCAACATGTGGACTTGGGTGAGGGAAGAACTTTATGCTTTGTGGCCTGGTAACTGTAAACTTCTACCCCAAATAAATACCCTTTATAAAGACTGACCAATCTTTGGTATATTTCAAAAGGCACGCCTGTGGCTGACCAAAACACTCTCTCTCACAGCCTTTGGTTCCACTCCTTTGTAGCAATTCTCATAGTGTGTTCAATTATGTATATAGCTGTGTTTTCATTTACTCTCTCCCTCCCTACAAGATCTGTGCTATAAAGGCAAGAATCATTTCTATTTTGTTCACCATTTTCCACCCAATACATAGTATACTGCTTGAAATAAATAGTCATTGAATGGAAAAAAAAGAGATTAAACATTTAATATATTATTATAATAACTATTCAACTGTCTACATAATATAAGCATCTTAAATGTTGGTTGTTGTTGTTGGATTTTCCCCAAAAATCACACACACACAAAATTAACTACCTTCAAATTGTAAGACTGGCACTGAACAATATTGAGTTTGTTTACAGTTCTGTCTCCTTAGCTAAACAACAAGCAACTTGACACTGGCCCATGCTTTGTTCTTTTTTAGATCGCTAGCATTTGGCACAGAAATAGCATTCAGTAAATGTTTATGAATTTTTCTTAACCTTTAAACTCAAATTAATGAGATGGTGACTTTTAAAAATATTGGCCATGTCTTATATTTTCAAAACACATATAGCTATCACAAATGTGATTGATTGTTATGGGATTTTTATGCACATTGTAACAGAGACAGGAAAAATAAAATACTATATCTGGAAATACCCACATCCTTGTAAAGCAAATCAGAATAAATAAAATCCCACATAAAACACATTTTCCTCTACTGTATATGTCTGATGTTGACGTGGGCATACAGTGATATTAAGGTTTCCATCTTACTTCCTGTAGGGGAGAAAGTTCAGTTAAGAGGAAAGGTTGTGGATCCAGGATGCCTGAGGAGAATCCCAGCTCAGTCACTTACAGATATTGTGACCTTGAGGAAGTTCCTTCCTCTCCTTGTATAGCAATGTACTCATCTATAAAATGAGGATAATAATATTACTGACTGCACTAGTACGTCATGAGGTAGTATTTGAGCTGGACTTTCAGCAATATAAAGGCTATCAAGAAAAAAAGAGGGAACCGGCTGTAACTCAATTGGTAGGGCTCCGATTTACCACATGGGAGGCCCCGGGTTAGGTTCCTGGGGCCTTCTTGAGCAGGCAGACCGCATCGAGAAGGCAAGCCTCCATGGGCAGGGTAAGCCGCCACGGGCAGGGCAAGCCGCCCTGAGCAGGCAGGCTGCTGCGCAGTGAGCTGACTCAGCAGGTTGCCGCAGCGGGGGGAGACAAGCAGACACAGAAGAACGCAAAAAAAATGAACACAGCAAGAACAAGCAGAAAGGGGGGGATATATAATCAATAAAAAATCTTTAAAAAAAGAAATTCAAATGTCAAAAAAAAGATGAAAACATTTTGAAGACAAACTGAAACCTAGAATGCAAGAGGAGGCATGGTAAGAAATAAGTTAGAATCATGGAAAGCATTGAATGCTATGTAAGGACTCTGGATTTTATGCAAGAGGCAGGAAGGATCATTTGTTGACTGAGGATAAATTTGGCAGGATCAGAACTAATGGATGGATATTTTGAGCCATTGTTGTTTCTGCTGCCCATTCACCCATGTACTATAACTTTTCTATGGAACACACTAATTAGTATATGGAATGTACCAATTCTGTATAAACTTCCCTTACCCAACTTCCAAACTTTGTGTTTGGGGCAGAATTTATTTCACTTTCAGTCCTAGGGGCAAGTCTGTGACTCAGAGTTGGTACCCAGAAAATTGTTTTCCATGAGACCATGATTGGCTTGGGACGTGGTCCTAACGGCCCAGGAGAGGCCGTGGAACTCAAGCTGAGGCTGTTGTGAGACAGGCACGACTTCTTTCCTGCTGGACCTGAACTTGTGATATTATAGGCCTAGATCTCCTGGTGACTGTTGTCACCACCACATGGAATCTGAGCCCACATGGAGGAGGATGGAGTCAGAGAAGCAGAGAGCATGGGTCCTGGTAGCATTATTCAATCTGAACTCAAAACACCCAACATTTGTACTTTACATGCACCTAAGTAAACTTCCTTCCCTTGGGTTTTCTGCCTCTTGCAACTCAAAGAATCCTAACTGATACAGCAGTGGCAAAGCTAAGAGAATAAAGATAATGAGGAGGCAAAAGATAGATCTGATGTATGGGGGGAGGGGTGTTTAAGAGGATGATTTCCATGGTTCCCCGGTTGTTTTACTACAGTGTTAGCATTATTATTGAACAACACAGGGAGACTGTCTTCCCCCATCATATGACTTTTATCTGGAATCTTCACAACTGTTTAAGAGCATCAAATATTAGCACAAATTTTCATTTGCTTATAAAATACAATCTTTATTTCTCCCTCCCATAAGGTTATCATATATAATATTAATACAAAGATAGAATTAATAATTTATTTATGTACTTTTTAAAAACTTATTTATAATATCAAGAATCTTAAGTAAAAGAAGGGTATGGCTATCATGACTGAAAGTACATCCACTGTGATTTATAAAAACTAGACTTTATTTGTCAGGGAATGGTATGTAATTGGTTTACAGTAGATCTTTATTGGCAAAGAGTAACAGCTAACACTTATAGAATGTAGTACCCTAAGAGTCTTAAAGATATTAACTCTTTTAATATTAACTATAACTCTTTCAGTGATTATTTCTATTTTACTATTGAGGAAACTAAGACACAAATAGGACAGATAGCTTGCCATGGCTCCTGATGGAAAACTACATAGTTTAGCAGTAGAACCATATGCTTAAGCACTACACTTAGTTAACAAAGAAATGAATGAACAAATAGGTGGTCCTTTTTGTTTTCCAGTGTTGGAAAAAAACTCACCAATTGGACTGAGTCTGTGTGACTACTTGGTTCTGTTGTTCTTCAGTAGAGTCACATTCTCTTTAATATCTCTGTTACTAGCTGATAAACGAGACACTTTGGGAAAGCTGTGTTTACTATTTCCAGTCTCGCAGGTGTGATTTAGTACACTGAAAATTCCATTTACTCAAATGAAAACCCTGCTAAATGCTACCATGGTAAACAGGAGGAGTAAGTGCCGTTTTCCTATACTGTCTACTGCTAGTAAGGGAGTAGTTGAGCTACTGGGAGAGGATTTGGCTTATTACCAGTCTGTTATCTAATATGCCTAGGATTTCCTGCTCATGTTGAAATAGATGCCAGGTACCACCTGTGTGTTTCAGATGAAAGACTTGCCCGGGAGCCAGTGACAATTTGCCCACCCCCTATTTATAGGCTGTAGTATTAGGTGGGCTGGGTAGCACTGTAATCACTAATCTGACATGAATCAACACTTACCATAATGGCACTGCATTTTCCACTTGAATTTGCACCTGAGTCTGTGCCTCTCAGCTCACATAGAAGTGTTAATCATATCTCATACAGACTGCAATTTAAAAATCAATCTCTGTGTTCATGGAAATATGACATTTAATTCTTGGCTGATGTCACTATATCTTGGGAGGGGTAAGTTCGACGTTTTAAAAATCAGGTAGCTCATGCATTTAATTGTGAAATATCTCCTAGTCTCAAAGATGCCCATACTCCATTTCTAGGATGTCTCTCTCTGAGTTCGTAAGACTCTTCTTGCAGCTGTTCGGGAGCCAACCTCTTCACCTTTAGACACAACTTGAAGGCTTTCCTTAGAAGCATCAGAAGAATATCGGTGATTGAAAAAAGTGTTAATTCCACCTACTCTTAACTCATGTTTCTGTTGCTCCTTGGATTTGGGCAGCATTATCATTTTCAGTGCTTCTGGTGTAGCTGTATAAACCAGGGGTGCTCTTCTTGGGCATTTATCTTCCCCTGCCCACGTTTTAAAAATCTTTAGGTTGTCTCCTGGGGATGATTTCCAAATACTCAGATTAACCTCTTTTGCCTCCTTTACCAGAGGATATAGAGCTATGTTACATACTGCCTCCCTAATATTAAACACAATGATTTTTTAAAATTTTTTCTTTCTTTATTAGAGAAGTTGTAAGTTTAGAGAACAATCAGACATCAATACAAGATTCCTATAAACCATTCTATTAGTAACAACTTGCATTGGTGTGGAATATTTGTTACAATTGATGATGGCACATTTTTATAATTGTACTATTAACTAGAGTACATGTTTCAAATTAAGGTTCACTGATTGTGTAGAGGAATACCATGGATTTTTAAAAATTTCTATTCTATTTCCATATATACAATCTAACGTTTCCCCTTTTAATCATGTTCAGATATATATTCCAGTGCTACTAATTATATTCATGATGTTGTGCTACCATCACCACCATCCATTGCCAATGCATTTCCATCATTTCAAATAGGAACCCTATACATTTTAAGCCTTAACTTCCCATTCTCTATCCTCACCCTGTCCCCTGGTAACCTATATCCTAGATTCTGACTCAGTGAGTTTGCTTATTCTAATTATACCAAATCAGTGAGATCAAACAATATCTGTCCTTTTGTGCCTGGATTATTTCACTCAACATGATATCTTCAAGGTTCATCCATGTTGTCACATGTATCAGGACTTCATTCCTTTTTATGACAGAATAATATTCCATTGTATGTATGTACCACATTTTGTTTATCCATTCATCAGTTGATGGGTGCTTGGGCTACTTCCATCTTTTGGCAATTGTGAATAATGCTGCTATGAACATTGGTGTGCAAATATATGTTTGAGTCCCTGCTTTCAATTCTTTTGGATATATACCCAGTAATGGGATTGTTGGGTCATATGGTAGTTCTACCTTTAGCTTTCTGAAAAACTGCCACACTGTCTTCCACAGCAGCTGCACCATTTTACATTCCCAACAGCAATGAAGGAGTGTTCCGATTTCTCCACATCCTCTCCAACATTTGTAATTTTCCATTTTTTAATAGCAGCCACTCTAATGGGTGTGAAATGGTATCTTGTTGTGGTTTTGATTTGCATTTCATTGATAGCTAATAATGTTGAGGGTCTTCTCATGTGCTGTCTGGCCATTTGTATATGATCTTTAAGGAGATGTTTATTAGAGTCTTTAGCCCATTTTTAAATTGGGTTGTTTGTCTTTTTATTTTTAAGTGGAAGAATTTCTTTATATATTATTAGATATGTATATTCTCTTTGTATGTGGTGATGTGTTCTATATATGTCTGTTAGGTCTAGTTGGTTTAGAGTATCATTCAAGTCTTATATTTCCTTATTGATCATCTGACTAGATGTTTTTAAAGCGATATATTAAAGTCTCCTACTATTAATGTAGAACCATTAATTTCTCCCTTCAAATTTGTCAGTATTTGCTTCATATATTTTGGGGCTTTTCTGTGAGGTACATATATATACTTATCATTATTAAATCTTCTTGTTGACTTGTCCCCTCGATCAGTCTATAATGACTGTCTTTGTCCCTCATAATTGTTTCTTATTTAAGGCCTAATATATATATGTGTGTGTATATATATATAGTTGTAATGTTACCCCACCTCTCTTTTCTTTACTACTTGCATAGTATACTTTTTCCAACCTTTCACTTCCAACATACTTGAATCTTTGAAGTTAAGGTGAGTCCCCTGCAGACAGCAAATAGTTGGCTCATGCTTTTTTATCCATGCTGCCAACCTCTGCTTTTTGACTGGAGAATTTAACCCCTTTACATTTATATTCACTAATGATAATGCAGGACTTTCTTCTGTGATTTTCCTATCAGTCTTTTTATGTCTTATACCTTTTTTGCCCCTTAATTCTTCCATTAATACCTACTTTTATATTTATTTGAGGTTTTTATGTTGTACCATATTGAGTACTTTCTCTTTTCTATCTGGATATATTTTTATCTATTTTCCTTGTGTTTACCATTGGATTAAAACTCACTATCTTAAATATACAACATTAATATTTGGACTATATCAATTCAACTTCAATAGCATACACATATACCCTTCCTATACCACTCTCTCACCCCACATTTTTTTTGTACTTGTTACCCTTTGTATCATTGTACATTGTATGTCCAAATGACAGATTTATCACTACTTTTTATACATTTGCACTTTAGCACCTGTAGGAAGTAAGAAGTGGGGTTACATACCAAATGACACACATAATAATACTGGCATTTATATTTACCCAACCTTGATCACAGGTCTTTATTTCTTTATGCCACTTTGTAGTACCACTGTGTAGTGTCCTTTCTCTTCAGTCTGAAGAACTCCATTTAGCATTGCTTATAGGGCAGGTCTAGAAGTGATGAACTCCCTCAGCTTTTGTTTATCTGGGAATGTTTTGATCTCTTACTCATTTTTGAAAGAGAGTCTTATGGGTATAAAAATTCCTGGTTGGCAGTTGTTTTCTTTCAGCACTTTAAGAATATCAACCCACTACCTTCTTCCCTTCATGGTTTCTCATAAGAAATCTGCATTCAATCTAATTGGGACTTCTTTGTATATAACATGCTGCTTTTATCTTACAGCTTTCAGAACTCTTTCCTTGTCCTTTGAATTCAAGTGTGATCAATATATGATGTGGTGTGTTTTCTTCATATTTATCCTGTTTGGTGTTCTCTGGGCTTCTTGGATTTGCATGTTTGCATCATTCGCTAAGTTTCAGAAGTTCTCTGTCATTATTTCTTTGAATATTCCTTCTTCCCCTTTCTCTCTTTCTTCTCCTTCTGGGACTCCCACAGTGCATATATTGGTATGCTTGACAGTGTCCCAGAGGTGTCTTTGGCTATTTTAGCTTTTTATACTTCTTTTTTCTTTCTGCTCCTCAGCCTGACTCATTTTAAGCATCTTGTCTTTGAGCTCACTGATTCTTTCATCTGCCAGCACCAATCTGCTCTTAAAACCTTCCTGGGAATTTTTCATTTCAGTTTTGTGGTCTTCAACTCCAATAGTTCTGTCTGGTTCCTTTTTAAAATTTTTATCTCTTTACTAAGATTTTCATATTGCTCATTCATTGATTTCCTGATATTCTTTAGTTCCTTCTCTGTATTTTCCTCCTTCTCTTTGAGCATTTTAATGATCAGTTTGTATGTCCACATTCTTGTCTTTTTTGGTGTTTTCTGAATTTTTATCTTTTTCTTTCAGATGGGCCATCAATTCCTGTATCTTTCTTTGTCTTGTACTCTTTTGTTGCAGACTGTAAATTTTAATATTTTAAAAATGTTAACCTTGGGAATTACTCCCTGGAATGCCTATTTCTTGGTTATGTAACCAGCTGGTGATAAAACAGAGATTTTTCTGAAGCTTCAGCTTTTCTATCAGCAAGATCTGCCCAAGCTGAATGCAATGTGCAGGGTTTCCCTATCTTTCTAGGCCTGTTTCTTGTCCTGGGCTTTTGTTTATTAGTTGTTTTGGAGTTCTGCTATTTACAGGAGTTTGGTTGTCCCCTCTGTTTCTCAGGAGGCAGACCTCCTTCTCCTCAGTGTTTGAAGATGACAAACCTTTGCCCCAGATTATCTGTGTCTATGTTTTCTTACCCTCCTTTCATTGTCTTTAGCTGCTTTTGCCTGGAGGGCAAATTCTGGGAGGAGGGGCATGCCAGAGAGAACTTTCCCAAGTCAGTCTTTCCCAGCAGGAACAATTGCAGGGACCCATAAAGGCAGTGCAAACCAGCTCCAAAGTGCCCAGGGAAGAGGCTCACAATGTGCACCAAAACCTTCTTCCATGACTTCTCAAAGTTGAGTTTTCAAAAGCCATGATTGGTGATTGGAAGTGCTCACCCCTGGTCTTGGTTGGGGAAGAGGATTTTCATATCCATTTCAGTTACCAGTGAGCTAGCTAGGAGCTGGATCCCACAGTGGCTTGTAGTAGCTGCCATGCAGAGATAGCAATTTACTGTTCCTTACCATAATTTATCAGCTTCTTCCTCCTACTCTTCCTATGTCTGCTTTACAATGTTCTTCTGGCCTTGGGAGTTTCAAAATAGTTTTTTCAGACAGTTTCTGCCTGTTTAATAGTTTTCTGGTAGAAGGACTGATTCCTGGAGATCCCTACTCCATCATCTTCCCATCCTTGTTTCCAGGGGCTTTTAAAACAAAATGTTTCCTTTTTTTTTTTTTTTTTTTTTTTCATTTTTATCATGTGCAGGTCTGAGTGGAAGTTAAAATTTACCAAGCAATGTATTGATTATCTGTGTTGAGTTCTACACTCTTCATACTTTTATTCTCAGAAGCCAGCCATGCATTCTGAAAAGTAAGAATCACTTGATATTTTAGCATACCTTCTCTCCTAACTCTTTGGGAATGTTCACATTTGTATGAGGATTAATAACATAAATGCTAATTAATACACAAATGGGGTCATCTACTTCTGACATTCTCCTATTAGTTGATTTGCTCAGATGCTGCTTGAACTTTCATAACTTTGAGTCCATTCAGCAAATCTCATTCCATGCCATAGTAGTTCAGTCAGTATTGTCCAGAGTAGGTTTTCCACTGGGAAGGAAGACTGATGGGACTGGGTCTTTTCATCCTGATATATAATTTCTTGGAAACTTTTGTACAGTCAGTGTTTACAATGTTTATTTCTGGTTTTTACCTTGGTGAATTTTTTTTGATTATCCAGATTTTCATATGTGTAGTCATTTAGACAAAGTTCATTCATGCTATTTTTTCACACTATTATACCTAATCAGCTATTGACTATTTCATTAATTGTCTTTTTATAGCCATGAACTGGATTTCCAGTTTCTTGAATTATTTGGCTTGTCTAACACTTCTTTTTGCCTCAATACCTAATTGAAAGGGCTTTTTTTAACTTATTTTCTGGCCATGCCATCCACTTTTTTATTCTGTTCAGAGTTTTTCTCTGTTGTATATGTTTATTATTATTATTATTATTATTATTATTATTACATTTATCAGCAAGCTGAATCCAGGAATTCCCAGTACTGTGGAAAATCTCTATTATGTGTCCTTTTGAAATGGGATTTCAAAAGTTCAGGGTGTTGCTTCAAGGCAAAAAGTCAATAAACTCACTAGAATTTAGAGAGGGAAGGCATCAAGGTTGGGAGAGATTAAATCTAAACTATATGTTCCATCTTCTCCAACCCTAGCCCATCCCCCCTCTTTCTTTAGTTTTCCATTCAGCACACTATTGCAGACCCATCTCCCTCTGAGTCTTCCTCAGTGATATCCTCCTTTCCTCTTAAACTCACCAACTTCTTTTATCCGGCAGTATTACTCATCTCACTTTCCTGAATCATTCTGTTGACATTGCCAAGGCCCAACTCTCCCTCCCACACCACTAGACCTTTAATCCTAGTGTGTACCTAAATTTATAGTTTATACATTTATTTTGCTTGTAGGTTCATTTCCTTGTGTTTGTGTCCAAATGCACAGCTCATTTGTCTATCAAAATCATCTAGTAATGGGAAGAAAGCAATCAAAATCCATTTTGAGTAGTTTAGGTTTATTTTTATAATAAAGAGTTGAGCCAGACTTGTGGCAAAAATAGAGAAGAATCTGCTTTTATTCTGTCTACATTAGCAATGCCCATTTTTAGACTCTTAGCTTTTGAGGGAATGGAGAATAACTCTTTAAAGTGTGTTGCATAGCTTTTAGAAAAATGTTTCTCTAATAGCAGTGCACTCCGTCCTATCCAAACCTAGAATTTTTCCTTGAGCAGTGATTACTAAGCCTTTTTAATTGTTCATCTTTATTAGTAAAAATATTTTGAGCAAATACTCCCAAAACACATATATGTTTATACGGATTATTCAGATGTATTGTGTTTACCATGTTACATGCATTATAAAGCACATAAATCAAAATTAAAAAGGGTTGAACCAAAACATATATTCATTGAAAAAAAATTCTAATATTTTCCCACATCCCAACGGATTATTTGAGCAACCCCTGGTATAAAATGTGCCCCATTATGGAGGTAATTGTCTTCAACAGAATTCAACTGTCATCAAATGTCATATCTAAAGAATCACTAAGTCCTGTCAATTTAATCTTCTTCTCTGTTTCTATCACCATGGCCTTCAGTTGGATCTCATCAGCACTCACTGGACTATCTTGCTAGTCACCTTGCTTTCTTCTGCTCTTTCTCTCCAATGCATGTGTTATCCAGTAGCCTGGGTTCTTTCCCCAAAACTTGTCTGATCATATCTCTCCTCTGCCCACACCCTTCAAGGACTCCACATCACCTACAGAACAGAGGTGAAACTCCTGAGCATAACATGGATCTGTCTTTGCTTACCTTGCCAGGTTTACCTTCCTCCTTTCCCACTTGTTTCTCTAGCTACATCAAATTGATTGCAGCTTTTGAAGGCACTGTCACCTTTTTTTCTTTCTTTTCACCTTTGTATGTGATATTTTATCTACCAGAAATTACCTTTTTTTCTGGCACTCCTCGATATTCAGTTTAAATATGACATCCTTTGGAAGGTTCTCTTTACTTCCCTTTGCAGAATTAAGCACTTGCCTTCCTGTGTTCCCTTAACACCTTGTTTGTATTGAATAAGAAGTTTGATCATGTTACTCAAATAATTTCTTTTCATGTCTCTGAGTTCCTAAATAATAGAAATTCTGTTCTGTTCCTTCTTTGGATTATCCTTTCTTACACACAGGTTAAATATGGAGTAAATGCCTAATCTTTAATAAATAGAGCACATTATAAATTAATGAACAAATACTATAATTTTGGTAGGAAAATTGGTGGTGAGAACCTAATTTAAAAAAAACGATCAAGCACAAACATTTCAACATGCTATAAGGGAAAAAATGCTTCTTGCCTAGAGTTTTTAGGATTTTCTCATAGCTTATCTGTTTTTAGTTCTTTTTCTTTTTTTCCTTTTTTTAAAAAAAATTATTATAAAGCCCTTCGGTGCAATATTTAGAAGTAATACAAAAAAAGGGACTCAAAAAATAAATAAAATAAAATAAAATAAAATAAAATAAAATAAAATAAAATAAAATAAAATAAAAGCAATACAACCAGCTGGAGTGACAATGGACAGAAAGAAAGGGGAGGTGGGGACCCAGGAACCCTACCCCAGCTGCCCCACAGTCTAGAGGCCAAGGGCAGACTGGGAAGGGGCATGGATGTTGGAAAGGGAGGAAAGGCCACCCACCAAAATGAACAGGCAGAACAAAACACTTATATAGGAAACATCTGGATGAACTGAGTAGGATTTTGGGGAGATAGGGAATCTTTTAAGTTATTTTGTCTCGTCTCTTGCATTATCTAGTGAACATAATGAACAATGATAATAATGAATAACATTACAAGTGTTTTTTTATGTACCTGGCATTGTGATGAGTGATGTATTGCAATATCTAATTTAACCATCACATGTCCCTATGAAGCAAGGACTAGAATTCTCTCCATCTTGCATGAGAGAGATCCTGTGATGTTCTGAAGGATGCAGAGCTGCTCCAAGTAAGTGTAAGCAGCAAGATTTAGAAGCACATCTCCAACTGCAGGCTCTTAATCCAGATATTCTGATGCCTTTGGGCTGTGTATCTCCAAATCTTTTTTTTTTTTTTCAGAATGTCTGCCCTGACATTCAATTCCTTCCACTACTAGATTGGAATATTTCCAGTGCTCTTATGATAGCTGCAAGTGAAATGTGTAATAAACATAGTAGTTTTACATACTATATATCTCATAAAGTTTCTAAAATGCAAGAACTCATTGGAAGTCTCTAGACCAGACTGTTTATTTGTAAGTCAAATGATGTGCTTCACTGAGTGGTTTGGCTTCATTGAATTTTACTCCTGCCAGCACCATCTCTTGTGTGGTGTTATCATCTGCCATAGTTGAAATGCATGCTCCTGCATGTGAAGTTTGTTTATGTTTGTATTTGTTTTGGCTAATTCTTACTACATCAACAACCTCAGCTGAAATTTTCACTAAATTCTTTACTACCAGATGATTCTACATAGATATCATAATTAGATTGGCTTTGCAAATAAGTAGGTAGACAGTTTATACAAATTATGTTTGCTCTGCATTGTGTTAAAATGCTATTTGCTGGTTTTCTAAGTACAAAATTACAGTCCATATGATGTTCATTAGGAAATATAGTAAAGATGGAGGGAGGACAGTAGAAGAAGGAGAATTGAATGATACAGAACAAATTGAGAAAAAAAAAAGCCTATCAGTGTGCTCAACTGCATAAAAATACACAGGATTTACAGTGTTATTTTTCCTATTGGCTTGGAATAAATCACTACTTGATCAAGTAGGTAAGTGACTTTTTAGTAAGTAACCTAAGAACAATTCTGCTTCTCTCAAAGTGGGAGTGAAAAAAACTGTTTTTATCTTGAAAAATTGTAATAGAAACTATCAACCTGGGAAGCAGCTGTGGCTCAATTGTTTGGGCTCCCGTTTACCATATAGGAGGCCCCAGGTGCAATTCCCGGGGCCTCCCGCTGAAAGCAAGCTGGCCTGTGCAGCACGGTGAGCTGGTGCATCGAGCACAAGCAGCAATGGGGGATAAATAAATAAAATAAATCTTTTTTAAAAAAGAAAGAAACTCTCAACAACTTAAAGTAAAAGCATGTTGAAGACAAATTGGATTTCATATTTGATAAAGGGAATGTTTTGAATGTCCTTTTAAAAGTGTAAGATGTTCATTTAGATTCATTAATGATTGTGTCTATTAAATAATATTTATTATACATGCTCACACAAATGAGACTCCACTATCTCCACAAAGCAAATTAAATGAGTCTTTACCCTTTAGAATCACACATACTACAACGGAAACCAGAGAAAATATGCCTAGGGTGGGATATGGTTAAAAACCCAATTGAAACATTTTAAGATGTGATTATATGGGTAATTAATGATTATCCCTCATTTAGGTTTTGTGTCTTGGTATCTGAGGGATGACTAGTGACTCTATTCTCATCAAGAGTTCAATGGGAGTTAGCACTTGCACTTGTTTTCATTTAACTGGGAGAAGCTTCATGGGAGAAAAGGATTTCAAGATGCACCTGAGTACAAT